>JAOWAN010030237.1:0-19348 GCA_028566635.1 Lobelia cardinalis | reverse complement strand
GTTGACATGGACATAGAAGTCATGTTATACTGGTCAGTAACAAGACTTCATTTTCTATTGGAAAATTTGTGTGCTTGTTGGGGCCTCTAACAAACTTCTTCAAGGACAAGTCAAATAATTAAAATGATGTTGATTTTCTGATAACTAAATATATATCAAGAATCAACTAAGGGCTCATCGCATGCACTAGATGTACACAAGGCCCAAGGTCCAACAAAAATATAATCATATCTCCCCTATATATACACCGGAGGCTCCACAAAATACGTCAACCGCATACTCTCGGAAACACTTGTTTATCCAGACATGGAGTATAGCATCATAATCTTCACAGCTTCACCCTTGTATTGCATCACGACTCCGAAGAAATTTTGCCAATTTCTTTCATTCCAAATCATTCACGAGAAAAAAAGAGGAGCAGCTATCTCTGCTTGTTCAATCTACTATTTTGTGCCTCTGACCAAGCGGATAGAGAGGTTTCAACACTCCTTCGCATGATTTATACCACTCCGAACAGGTAAAACACCAGACCCCATAACTTCCTAGCAAAATTGCAATATAACAGAAGATTACTTCTGCATTAACCATCCTTTTGGCACATGCCACATCAATTAACTAAGAGTTTACCTCTTTTTTTGGAATTGTGTAGAGAGAGAATAGCTTCCCAAGCTACTGGCTACAAGCACACACACCACAACACTTTGCATGGCGCTTTTGATCTCCAAATCTCTATCCAAGAAATCCACTTCTGTGCCTTCACCATAATCGTCAATATCTTAGTGTATACGATACAATACATGATAGGTGGTCCATCGATTCGTACCTCTGGCTCTAATTGATACGGTATAGAATCACCTGTATCAACCAATTCACGATATGTATCATATGATATATCTTACGATACACCGATATATGCAGTACACATCAGTACATAAATCTTGGGTCCAGGTCGAATCTGTCAAGACTCAAATTTAATGAAAATAAGTAAATTACTATTTCTTTCACCCCAAGAACTTCGAATTTTAGCCGACCCTAAGAAGTTTGTTTTATTCCGCTCTCGGTGCCCATAGTTCATGCCAAGAAGGGCAATTGTCTTACTTTGGACGATGTATGATGTGAATAAGAGTGCTTTACATCAAAATCTTGTCATACATAGAATTTCTATGGCCTATACATGAACCAATATAGAAGAATTTTACCAAAATAGATCATTTCTCTGAAGCTTAAACTGCAGCTCATTTGTTAAGCTCTTGGGGTCCAAACCTCATATAAAAACTCATAAACTACTTAACATGATATGAGCACTATGAATATGTAGGGTCTTGGGTTCAAGTGTCCTTGCTTGCATTGTTTCTACCAGTAATATAAGCTCCCAATACACCTTTTTTGGTTTGTGATGGACCTTGTGCTGATGTTGGTTTAGCTCTCCACATGCCCAAGGAGGTTGCATGCGAGGAGGGAGCGCTAAGGCTTGATTAGATTGTTGTCTCTCTTTGCCAGCTTACTAGATGAATTCATAACTTACTATAATCAAACTGATGCTGCAAATTTTAAGTCAGGCATCTTATGACTAGTTACTAGATACCTTGAGCTTGGAATATCTAAAATATTCAATAAGATTATCATAGTTCAAATCTAAAGGTACAGTAAAGAATTAGACACAAATCCTGCTTTCTGTGTTTCACACACGATTATAAATAATCTTTCTCTGTTTCTCAGAAATGTCCATTGCCTGTTCAAGATGGATGCAGATTTAGACATGACAACAAAATCTAGCCATAATATATTTTAAACCAGATGGGCTGATGCTGGCATAACATAATCTAGCTTGAACGAAGAAAATATCCAATTCCTTGACACACAGGGACCACATGCGCCAAAGTCAATCAAAATCACTGCTGCACATGAATCCTGAATGGTCTAAAATGGTGAGACTAGACGGTGTAATAAAAAACGATAATCAATCAGTATCCTTCAGAGTAGCGGTAATAACAACCTATCACTAAGTACAAAGTGTCAAAGTAACTATAAGCCCAAAAAAACATGGAAACTCAATTTTAGTAGGGGAAAAAAACGAATTGAGTAATAACTTAATGATATGCGAACCTGATATGTTATAGATGGTCAAACTATCAACTTGTAGCACGCAAAGAAGAGCCTCAGACGTATTCCCCATGTGACACCAGCATGCCTGGAGATTAAAATAGAATTTTTTCATTGATTATTTCAAATGTAGAACGACTGAAACCTACAAACAATTTTATCTTGTAAATGGAACACTTGCTGGAAGCCTAACAGAAACTTTAATGCACCCATTAGGAGGTGCGATGCTATCAACCTCAATCAAGCTAGTTGTTGGGGAAGACCAAATTTAACATGGACATCCATAATACGAAAATTTACAGCACCTATGTTTATTCTGCTAGGAAAAATTAATTGATTCTTCCCCGTAGTACTCGAGCTGTTCACGTTCTGAGAGAAGGTAATAAGCGGGATAGTTAGCAAGACTTGGTCATCATTTGGAGCAAATGGAAACAAATAAAGGGTCTGTGCCATTACCTAAAAGAGTAGAAGTTGCAGGCAGTTTCTTGCCTAGACACTTTTGGCATTTATACTGTCTAATTCCTTGAGGCAGTTGGTTTTGCTTTTATTTTGATGCTATGGCATATGTTACCCATCCTTGTTTTTCTAGCGGTAAGATCTATGTTCCAACTTCCCCCCACCCCATTGCTTTAAAAAAACAAAAAAGTAAAAGAAGAAAGAACGAAAACTAATTGTTTATAATTTATGCAACCTCAGATGGTGCCAATAGAAATTGTAGTAATACCAACAGTAACCATTTACTCAATTCCATATGATTACTTGCACAAGTAGAAAAAAGGGGCTGATGGTGCCTGCCAACAACATTCAATGAGACCAGGAGGATCAACAAGCTCAGGACATGAATCAGCTTTTCCATTTCTTTTTTTGTTTTTGATACGTAACTTGCCTAATATGAAGCAGCATGATTGTTTTCTTCCATATGCACTGCAGCATGACTCGTAGCATCAAGAACTTCGATTAAACTAACAATAGAGGGGAAAAGAAGAACAGCATGCATGCCATAATTATCAATTTTAACTGCATAGAAATTGCTGAAAGATAGAAATATAGTTAACACAAAGAAAAGATACCATGATCACTTGGGATGGTGAGGTGAATCTCTTAAAAACACGTGCACCTATAGTCCATATGATCCTGTTACAATGTTGCAGAAGAGAATCCAAGTTATTGAAAGTGCTAATAATTTAAGCACAAGAAAAATTGAAGTTTGTGTGTGTTGTATGGGGATAAAATCCTTAACGTGAAGGAGTTCTAAGTTCAGGCAAAACCCTCAAAGAGTAATATAAACCACATACATGAGCCAAAAAGAAAAACTATGATCATCAAAATAACGGAGCTTCAGCCAACGAAGGACTCAATACTTCTTGGACAAAGGTACTCAGAATGGCCAGTAACTAAAACCTTCCGAATGATTGCAACGCCGAACGACTGTGCTCGTCGTCACCAAAGCTAGTCGAACCGAAAAGAATAAACTTTAACCCCACCCGCCTCCGCCATCAAAAAGAAAAACATTATGATTAATTCATTACTGATTTTTATAGCTATTATAGATTCAGTTTATCAGTTTATCTTGTGCTTCAAATTATAGACCTGCTCATTGCTTGTATATATGTTTATGTATATATCCACCATATACTTATAGCAAAAGTTATGAGCATCTCTGTTTTTAATGGAAGGAAATGTTGGTTAGGTTTCAAAAGACACAAATTTAGCACCAAAATTTCAATGACTAATGCTAGGTAGCCCAAACAATCCTTCCTTATAATGTGTCAAGATATGAATCAATATTTGCTAGCCCAAGTAGTTAAGTGGTATGATGCCTGAGCATCTATGCTTTGACCCTATAGCTCGAACAGGAAATGCTTGTTTTTGCATCACGCAAATGTAGCACCGAATTGCGAAGAGCAATGCTAGGTAGCCCAGAACAACTATTGCAACTAATAACTCTGGATATGATCAGGCCAACAGGCTTGCTAGCTCCACAGTTAAGTTTGATGCACCTGCAATCATATCAAAGTTGATATGATTATTTTGCCACTGCCTATATTTACTCAATTTCCAGTTCAAATATCACAATACTAAGGTGTTAATCTCATCGCAGCTGCAAAATTAAACATTACATAACGACTAAGCAAATTAAGGCTATGAGTTTTACCTATTTCCTCGAATAAACAACTCATGATCACTTCCATCGCTGGAAGAGGACGAGGCTTCCTCGAAATCATCAGCTTCATCTCGCTGACGAGTAACCTCCGGATCAAAGAGAAAGTAATCGTAGTTATCATCGAAAATATCTGTGGGTTTTCCGTCGAATGCTTCGACAACCAAGCCGAAAGGTTTGAATTCGCCGAGCACAGTCAGGTGACGGACTCCGACTGACATTTTGGGAGGACCAAGTGTTTGATGAATTGACTGAATGAGATAAAGTTTGAGAGAGAGTGCGAGTTTATTTGAGATAATGCTTGGCTCCCGCCCGTTTTGAGATTTGAGTCGGAAAACTAGCGGGATTTTGGGATTGGTAAAACCCTAACGGCGCACCATCTGACGTTAAGAACCGTTAAATGCAAACTACGCGGAATTTTCTTTTTGAGAAAATGCAAAAACAACCTCATTCTTTTTCAGAATTTCAAAACTGCCCTTATTATTTTTTCTGTTGCAAGAAAAACCTTGTATCAGGATGTTAGAAGCAATTAAAATCTTCCTTCACAAAGTACAAATTTTAATCTGTCAATTAAACCCTTGAACTTACATAATATGTACCATAAACATCTACTATTGAATACAAATTTCCTAGAAAAAGGTAAAATTAAATAATAAATTATTTTTTCGCATACAATTACTTGTATAGCAAAACAACTATTACTAGTATAGAATAATAGGTGAGTGAGACATTAGTAAATTAATGTCAAAAAATTATGTTTCCTTCTCTTTAAAATTTATTTAACTGGTGGGGAGGCATACTAAATACTAAGAATGACGATCTGATTGAGGTAATTCGTATGACTATATGGTCACTTTGGAACAATAGAAACAAGATATTGTTGGAAGAATCAAAGTTTTCTTTGTGAACATGATGAGCCCAAATTAATTTTCTTTGTGAACGTGATGAAGAGGTGGTGGAATGTAATTATGTAACCCTAACAAGTGGCCCCAGCATCCAACAATACTAAATTAATGTCATCAAGTACAAATAGGCAATTTATACTGAGCTCCTAGGAGCTCCTACTAAGGAGCTCCCATTAAGTGAATGTTCATTTTTTATAACTAAATGTTCATTTATAATGTTTTTATTATATTTTTGATTTTCTGTTGTATGATAGTGTTCATTTAGTTCAATGTTCTGTTCATTTTACATAATTGTGTTATTCATTTAATTTAACGTTTATAATCAATATTCATTTTTTAACATTAAATATTCATTTTATGTAAAAAAAGGGAGCTCCTTGCTAGGAGCTCTTGGAAGCTCCGTATACCAACCGGTACAAATATGTTAACTATCAGAATATCAACACTAATTGCTAATAAAATCAGAGAAGAAAATAAATTTAGCACAGCTCCTCAGGCTAGCCTACTACCCACTACCATCCTAAAATGCTAATAACTCTCCCTATAACTTTTATTAGTAAAAATATTAAATAATAATATATTTAAAAAATAAATTATATAAATAACAGCATCTTTATTTTAAAATAAATAAATAATATAAATCAAAATTTACTACCCCCCCCCCATCTCAATACATTTTTAGATGACAAGAATTTTCACGTTTCCTCGTATTATCCATCTTAAGTACTAAGTTGACGATTTATCATGTAATTTTATCGTAATGTTTTCTCTTGGCATTAAAATTTTATCGTATTATAAAAGCGTATTAGAAGATCCTGCATCACAAAAGGTTGAAATGGCTAAAAACTTAAGAAAGTGAAAATGAAAAACTAGCCAATATAAAAAATAAATAACAAAAACCTGGTGGTATTTTCATAAATTATATTAAACATCTAAGCGTTCGATGTTAAGAGTATTCATTTTTTTCTCAAATGTACATAAAAATTATAATATATATATATAAATAATATGAATATAAAAAGCGACAACTTCATAAATGATCCCTCAAACTTTGCGATTTCTACAGATAGTCCCTCTACTTTGAACTTGGCCAATTTTTGTACAAATTTAAAAAAAGGGGATAATTTTGGTCTCTGTTGTTAGTTAACCGTTAGTTTTGACTGTTAAATATCACGTGCTTGTCACATGTCCACGTTTGGGGGGCCAATTATGAAAATTTATAAAAATAGGGACCAAAATTGGATCTGAAAGTCCAATTTATTAACCCCACGTTCATACACTCTCTCTCTCTCTCTCTCCAGATCTGGTCTCTCTCTCCTGATCTACTCTCTCTCCCTCTCCCACTCTCGATGCGTCTATCTGCTGCCGTGCTCGAGACGTCCCTCCACGTTCCTCAAACACAGATTTGTTCTCTCTCTCTCTCTCTCTCTCTCTCTCTCTCTCTCTCTCTCTCTCTCTGCATGCTCTCTCTCCCTCTCTCGATGCGGCAAGCTCCTGCCGTCCTCGAAACGTCACTCCACGTTCCTCAACGTGGTCGCGCTTGAAAACACAGATTTGGTCTCTCTTTCTCTCTAGATCTCTCCAAATCTGCTCTCCCTCTCTCTCATTTTCCGATATGAAGGAGGAGGAGAAGGGGGAAGGTCGAACGAAGCTTTGGGGGAAGAGACTAATTTCAGAGCAAAAGAGCGAGGTTGAAGAAATCTGGGGCTTCGAAAAAATCTCCGATCAAATCCATAGACAATCTTCTTTCCCTTACGAGAGTTGATTTTGCAGAATTGAAAGCCTTAGAATCTGCTGTTTGGAATGATGTTGGTCTGGCCATGGTGCTGCTTGGAATGATGTTGGTCCCTAATTTATCCTAATTTAGGCCATGGTGCTGAGGATGCCCTAATTTATCAGTAGTATTACTTTATGTTACTCCCTCCCGTTTAAGTCACGAGTTGGGTGGTAGTGGTAGAATGATATTGGTCTGGCCATGGTGTTGTTTGGAATGATGTTGGTTTGGCCATGGTGCTGCTAAATTTAATGAATGTTGGTGGTGGTGACGATGATTGTTGGTAGTGGTTGTTTGAAATCTGGGTTTGAGATTTGAGTTTGGTGGTGGATAATGAATGTACATAGGGAAGAAGAAGATGAATGCAAATTATTCTTTTTATCCTTAGTTATACAAATTAATTTACTAAATTGCCCTCTATTAACTTAGCATTGACGGTAAATTGATGGCAGAGACTAAAATTGTCCCTTTTTTTTCAAACTTGTACCAAAATTGATCAAGTTCAAAGTAGAAGAACTATTTGCAGAAATCGCAAAGTTTGAAGGACCATTTACGAAATTGTCCCTATAATTTTTTTATCGTAACATTATTGCATACAATGTTACAATTGGAGAAGATGTGTTGTTGGCAGGTAAAGAGAGTGCATTTCCCGAGGAAAGATGGTCCTTTTTAGTGGTTTAATTAATTGCGATGTTAGACGAAATTTTAGCTATGCTCGTTAGAAGAAACGAGGATTATCTTCTACGATTTTGTAAACTTAAAAGTAAGACAATGTTGTATATTTGACGGGGGTTTACATCACAATAAAACTCAGGTTCAGAGAGAAGGAAGAAAATTCACGAATGTACATGGGTGTTTGTATTGATATTTGTGAGCGTATATTTGTATACCCGAGTAATATCTTATTTATAGTGTTTGGATAGTGCTAGCGTTGAAATGTGATACCTAATATTTTGTGGCTCAACAAAGCCTAACTTGAGTTGGAAAATGAATGGGATGAAAAAAAAAAAAAAAAAATCAGATATGTGTAGGATTGCGCAAGATCTCTCCTTTTTGTAGGAATCAAATTACGAATAATCCTTATCCGTTATGATCAACTTTGATGATGATCATAAGAATATAATGCTCGACAAATATTAATGATGAACATACAATACATGTACATGGTCGTTAAGTCATAAGGGGAATAAAAACTATAAGATGGACGTAGTAATCAAAATCATTACGATAGCCTTATTTTCAATGGTAGAAGATAGGGACAATTTCATAAATGGTCCCTAAATTTTGCCCGATTCTATGGGTAGTTCTTGAATTTAAAAATGCAATATAAATGGTCCAAGTTCATAAAATTGTCTCGTAAATGGTCCCTCCGTTAGTCAACCGTTAATTTCAACCGTTAACCCTACCAATTGACATAATTACCTTTCTAACCCTTTCTCTCTCCCCATTTTTGACCGAAAAAAAATTAAAAAAATTCAGATTGGCCACCAATCACCACCACCACCATCACTATCAAACAAACACCAGCAGTAAAGGAGCAACATCAAAGATACAAACATGAAACCCAGAAATGCATGAAACCCTGTGTTCACCCACTCAGTTTTTTAAACATTGTTTGAAAAACAAACCAAAAACACAAATTTTCTCTCTCTACCCATTATTTTTACATACCCCTATATCACCTTTATATCCTATCAAACATCACATCAAATCACAACTATCACACACTCTCTTTTTCTCTCTCAATCACTATCATGTAATTTTTTCAAATTTAAAGGGAAAAATTGTAAAACTCTTACAAAACCAAAACCAATACAAAACAAACACAAAACACAAACAAAAACAAAACATATTAAAAAACTTCACGTCCAAACGCACCCCAGTTGTTTCTTCCATAGCCTCCAACTGCTAAGATGCCCACTCTGTTTCAAATTTTCGTCATCCTAACAAAACCAAATTTGGAAAACCCAGACGCTCGAAGAAAGAACAGCCATGGCCTCCAAGAGCAAAATCAAGATGCTCGACCAATTTCACCGACACCAATTTCGATCTACAAAAGCTTCCATTTCTAAATCAGATTTGGAACAGAACCCATGGAATTCGCACTTGTGGAAGCACCCCCAAACCCAAGTTCGACCGCAACAAACTCCTTCGTTTCTGGGTTATTCAGATCTGGTGCTTCAAAGCTTGGGTTCAGATCTGGTGCCAACCGTTTTCATTTGATAACCATCGATTGCAACCCAGAACAATTAAACCCATGAACAGCAACAACAAGCAACAATTAAACCCATCAACAATGGTCGTTGTTACTTGCTGCGATTGTTCCTTCTTCTTCATCCTTTCTCAAATCGCCATGGCTCCCCTGGACGAACAAATCTGGAAGAGAAGGAAGAAGGTGACACTTGTTTTTGTTCTGGGTTCAATTGAAGATTGCAAGAGAGGATCTGAGTTTCAATATTTTGGGTCAACTGGCTAGTGATGGTGGTGATGGATGGGTTTGGTGGCGCGATTGGTTCGGTGTGTGGAGGTTGATGGGTGCAGAAAGAAGAGAGCGATCGCGGGTGTGAAGGAGAAAAAGAGGGTAGATGGGTATTGGCGGTGGTTGGTGGTGGTGGATGGTGGTTGAATTAAAAAAAAAAAGATTAGGGTATAATTTCATTTTTACCCTTAGTTTTACATGTGAATTTTTTAAATTGTTCATTGATAATTGTTAACTTAACGGATGATTGACGGCAGGAACTATTTATGAGACATTTTTTCAAACTTGAACCATTTATGTTGTATTTTTAAGTTCAAAGATTATTCATAAAATCGGATAAAATTTAGGGATCATTTATGAAGTTGTGTTTAGAAGATATGTTCTCCGTGAGTCCGAATAGTTATTTGATTGAGAGATGCATACATACGTACAAAAAAGAAAGAAAAAAAATCTGATAAAGCAAATAAAATAATGTAAAGGGAAAGAAAGATCATGAGATTCTCACCCAGGCCACAACGTTCCAAAAAGCAAGAAAAGGAATGCAAGACGTGTAATGGAGATAAAAACTTGGTAATATATTTATTAATATGATACTAAAAATATTATTGTTTTTTTTTTTTTTTTATGTGTGATAAAACTGATTTTACAAAAATAATACATAAATTCTCTTGAATAATTTTTATTGATTAAGAAACAAATGCAGTTCATAATCCCACTACATATCCTTTTCAAAAATCATTTCACTTTGTTTAATTTAATTTCTGAATATTTGAGGATAATAAAAATGGACGGAGGGTTGCAGTCGGTCCTCATTTTGGCTAAACTGTGAACTGGTGCGAGGTGTCGGATAGTGCGATTAGTCGGTGAGTGACGCATCAGAAAGCCGCCAACGCTGACTTTGCTGTTTTCTGTTCTTTTGTTAAAGCACGTGCCCAATGTTTGTCCCACTCATCACCAAGTGGAGGGAGGAGCACAACAATGGCCGATTGTTATTTTAAGCTGTTCGTATATGGAGCGTACATGCGCTTTTAGTAATGAGCGTTTATGTAACAATATTCATTTTATTACGTTATTTGTTCATTATTTAAAATTAAATATTCATTTTTATTATTATTACTAAAAATTAACAATAACATTAAAAAAATAAACATTTAATTATAAAACATTAACAAAACAACGTAATAGAATGAATATGGAGCACATAGACTCTTCTTGCTAGGACCGTATGTGCGCTCCATATAATTTCTATATTTTAAGCGCTTAAGTGTACCTAGCAAGGTGTATCGATAAGTGATCTTATTCTTTTATTTTTATCCATTAATTTTAATTAATTTTTAAAATTAAAGAATTGATTTAAAATAAAAAATCAAATTTATATAAACTTCATAATTAATGTCTAAATTAATTCATGCCATAATTTCTAAAATTAATAAGAATTCAAATTTTAATACAAAAATCGAATAAATAAATAAACACAAATATTGACGAATGAACATAAGCATTGACGAAATAAATATTTGTAACCTTCAATAAAATATTTTATAACATATCAAAATTCAAAATAAACACCATATAATAATCAAATGAATAAAAACGTTGAAATAAATGAAAATTACATACGGACGAAATAAACATTTTCAATTCCAACCGGATTCGCACCACCCTCTGTCAATCATAACCACCCTCATCCAAACTCCACCGTCGAATCACCATCCAACTACCATGTCTACCCACTCCATCCCTCTCATCGATCTCTCTCATATAAATGATGTCGAGGGTGGTGGATTCGGTTGCTTGGTGGTGGGTTGTGGATAGTGGCGATTGAGAGAGGTGGTAAGTCGTAGATGGTGAATTTCAACCGATTGGACGAAATGAATATATCAAATTTATAAAATAAACATAGCATAATAATAAAATGAACACGTCATACTTATAATATGAAAACAGAACATATGTTCATATGAACAAATGAATATAACATAGAAAAATATGAAAATAGTAATAGTAAAAATAAAAATAAGTATTAATTATTTCATCGATTGTTTTAATCTCTAATTATTTGAAATTTTTAATTATATGGAATCTCTAATTATAAGAAATTGTTGATTATAAAGAATTTTTAATTAGTACAGAACTCTTAAAATAACTTTTTATATGTATAGAATGGTTGTTAATAAATTTAATTTTTTATTTTAAATTAATTTCTTAATTTTAGAAATTGATTGATGTTAATGAATAAGAGTGAAAAAAGGTGAGAGAGTAAAATAAGGGCGTACTTATTCAATTTTTATATGGAGTGTTTAGACATTTCTAGTAAGGAGTGTCCATAATGCATATAAAAATTATACAAAATGCACATAATAAATATACAATAAATATAAATTATATTATGTATATTTTATATAATTTTTATGTGCATTATGGACCTTCCTTGTTAAGAGTGTATAACACTCCATATAATATTCGGTACTTGTTAGTAAACGTAAATACAGTTGGTATAATTTTCACAACAGCAGCATGCTCTTTTCATCGCGCGTATAATGTACTGTTTTACCTCGAAGTCATTATTGCTCTTGTAATTACTCCAGGGTACTGTGAAATGACAATGGTTGTGTTGCCACGCGCAGTTGATTTCATGAGATAACGGTAGAGGTTGGAGTACGAAATAATTGTAGGCTCGTATACCGAGGCCATACGCGCATAATAATTGTACCAATTACTCAATTTAACATTGTGAACGTCCAATGATTGGTATGATTAACAAAAAAAATACTCCCTCCATTTCAAAGTAGTTGATATTTAAGGTTAAATTACACTAACCAAGGAATGCATTAAATATTTTTTAATTTCCAATTTTATCCCCACTTTACATGTGATGTCTTTTCAAATTCTTCTCTCATTTAAAAAGATATAAATGAGATAAAAGGATAATTTAGGAAAAATGTAAAAAAAATATGCAAGACATCAACTATTTTAAAAAAAAAATTTCTTTCCAAGAGGTCAACTAATTTGAAATGGAGGGAGTAGTCGCTTCTCTTCATTTTTCTGTTTTAAAAGTAGTCCTAATTTAAAAGTATTAATAATTTTAACATACTCCATTCGTTCCATAATATTAGTCCTTTGACAAGTTAAAATTTGTTCCAAAATAGTTGTCATTTTAGGATTTGTAGGAAGCTTTTACACATATTTTTCAAAAGTACCCTCATACTTTCTCAACTACTAATAACTATTAATTACACTTTATCTCTTTTCTCATTAATAAAGAAAGAGTACTTAATGAGGGTAACTTTGTCCATGTAAATTATTTCTTAATATATGTGCACAAATCTAAAAGGACTAATATTATGAAACGGAGGGAGTAATATAAAATAATAGAAATTGATAATACTCGTTCTATAAAATACATATTAAATGCGATAAAATATTTTTTGTGTGGATATTGAGGATATGAGACAAAAGTAAGTAGTACTCCCTCCGTTTCGTTTTAATTGTCTGAAAGCGACATAAAGCTCTCACAACATGTTATTATTAAGAACAATTAAATCGAAACGAAGAGAGTACTAATTAAGGAATCTTAGGTACGTACATTGATGCCTGCCCAAGTTAGTTAAAAGAATCTGTCCTTGTGTAAAAACCTAAGGGCGAACAAGAAGCATTTTAAAATTTCATAATCCCACAGTTACGAAAAGATGCAGTTTATGCTAAATAATTAATTTGTGTTTGGGTGTTTTTCGAGATCCTTATTATATGTAGATGAGGCTTACAAGACGAATTTATCGGTTTGTCGCTGAGGTAGAACTTTTGAGAGAATGATATTATGTTAAATTTTAAAATTTCATCTTAAAATCAATTGATAATGATGGAAGTTGTTCAAGAGTTTTATTAAGTGTAGATAAAAACTTGTTAATACCGATTATGAGATTTAGTCTCGAGAAGTCGCTTGCTTGCAAATTAGAACTTTTGATTAGGGAAAAAAGATATAGACGCAACATGCGTAGTTAATTAAAACCAGCGGAATGAGACATAATTAATGTTGGATTAGTACTTATTAACTAACCTACAAATACTGGTAATTAAATACTACATTAATTGTGATGGTTTAGTCCAACATACTCCACTATTGAAAGCGAAATCGACTGACTAATACGCCACTTCTCAAAGTAAGTCCTGGATACATTTTGGTTGGATGATTGCTTTTGTTCTGGTTGACCGGCTCTATATATTTTTTAATTTAAATTAGTAATTGTTTCGACTAGTCAAGACAATAACATTTTTCTTTTTAAAAAAGGAAAAAAAAAAGAAAAGTAAAGTTAAAAAAGAATATTAAAAAAAAAGGGAGGAGGGGAAGGATGTTGTTTGTTTTTTGGGATGCTAGTAGCCAATGTTACTATTCATCAAAATAGGAGAAAAGGAGTGGTACGTGATGGACCTGCTTAGTGACAGACAGTCCAACTGAGCACAAAATAATTGTAAACTTTCTAGAAAGTTAAATGGGCACTTATTAATGAGTCCTAGTCAAACTTTGACTGGGCCACCAAAATGTCCCCCAGAGCCAAAATTTCACCTTAATTACAAACATCATTAGTCTCTGATTATGCTACTTATAATTAACTGGGTATGCGTAATTCCCTCGTTGGTTAAGATGTTTGAATTAGGTGGCCTGGGCTGCTAATCCATTTTTAAGGACTAAATCATTATAATAATTCATTGAAAAGATATGGTTATGTCTTCTCACCCGGATAAGTGGTGGGTGGGTGGCCCGCTATCTCTGGTCTCGTACATGGGCCTCAGTGCTTCCGAAAACTATAGTAAATTAAAATCTCATATTGCAAAATGTGTCACACCCCATTCCCATTCTAGCTATATATATAGCTAAGATACGTATGAGCCTACTAAGCACAATTTTAAAAAAAAAAAAATATATATATATATATATGATACTGCTATGACTCTATAGTTAAACCCCCACACGGTGATTCGACGATATTTTTGTTGGAATCAAAGATAATTATGAAACACAAACAATGCTGGGAATGACTTGATTTATTATGCAAAGCAAAGGGGGCTATATATAGCCATTACAAGGATCCTAACAGAAAGCAACAAGAAACAATAAATCAGCCTATAATCATGTTTAGCTGATAACTACTCCTAAACTGAGTCATAGAAGAGTAAACCAACAAACATCCCTAGTCATGAGGAAGAATTATTCAAATACTAAATATCCTAACATTCCCTCCCTTAAACTGATTACTAATCATCAGTTTATTTCTGGTATCTCACTAACTCCCAGCATACTTCGAAGCTTGAGAAACACATCAAGCTTAAGAGGCTTGGTCATAATATCAGCAATTTGTTGTTGTGAATCACAGTAAACCAATTCAATACTCCCTCTTTTGTAAGTTCGCGCAGAAAATGAAATCGTACATCGATGTGCTTACAGCGCCCATGCAGTACTGGATTCTTTGAAAGTTTAATCGTTGAGCTATTGTCACAAAGCATCAGAGTACTCCCTTCTTGTGAACATCCTAGTTTTTCCAAAATCCTTCTCAACCACACAGCTTGGGTAGCACAAGAAGCAGCAGCTACGAACTCCGCTTCAGTTGTTGAGAGTGTAACAATAGGCTGCTTTTTAGACGACCATGAAATTGCTCCCGAGCTCAGCAAAAAAACATAACCTGATGTACTTTTCATGTCTTCTAAGTCACCAGCATAGTCACTATCTGCATAAGCAAGCAAATTTCTATTCCCTCCCCTTTTGTAGAAAATGCCCAAGTTACTTGTCCCTTTTAAATACCTCAGAACTCGTTTCACAGCCTGCAAGTGCAACTCTGTTGGCTGCCCCATATATCTACTGACAAGGCTCATTACATACATTAAATCGGGCCGAGTAGCTGTCAAGTACATGAGGCTCCCTACGATTTGCTTGTAAAAGGTTGAGTCCACCTTCACCCCATCTGCATCTTTGCATAATTTGAAACCAGGAACAATTGGATTCTGCACTGAGTTACTCTTATCCATTCCAAACTTTTTCAACACATCCATGGCATATTTCCTTTGAGAAATATAGATTCCATCACTTCTTTGCAACACCTCGATACCAAGAAAATACCTCATTTTCCCAAGATCACTCATATCAAATTCATTCATCATAGAATTCTTAAATTCTCTAAACATGGACTCGTCGTTTCCTGTAAAGATAAGATCATCGACATAGATGCTGATAATCAGAATTTTTCCTTCTTTATTTGCTTTGACAAACAAAGTGTGCTCGTTGTGACACTTTTCGAACCCTTCTTTCAAGAAAAAAGCTTCTATACGACTAAACCACGCTCGTGGAGCCTGTTTAAGTCCGTATAAAGCTTTCTTAAGCTTTAGCACCTTTTCTGGACTCTCTTTACTCTCATAACCCTTGGGCTGCTCAACAAATACATCCTCGCTTAGCTCACCATGTAAGAATGCTGACTTCACGTCGAGTTGATATATTGCCCAGCCATTATGTGCAGCAAGTGCAATAATCAATCGAACTGTATCCATTCTTGCTACAGGTGCGAACACTTACGTATAATCAACTCCGTGTTGTTGTGCATACCCTTTCGCAACTAGACGGGCTTTATATTTGTCTACTTTTCCATTCTCATCAAGCTTTGTCTTGTACACCCACTTTACACCAATTTTTTTCGCCCCAGCTGGTAAATCTGTCAAAAACCAAGTGTCATTCCTCTCAATTGCTTCCATCTCAGAATCCATAGCTGCTCTCCACCTCTCACTTGTAACAGCCTCTTCAAAATGCACAGGATCAATAGAATTAAATAACACCATGTTAGCCACATCATCGTCTTCAGAGAATCCCTCACCACTCTCATAATCATTCATCCAAACTGGCCTTCTTCTAATCCTTCCTTCATTAGATTTGGATTCTTCTCTATTGGAACTTGGTGAGCTTGTCTCATTCACATGACTTGGAGAACCAATCTCCTCTTCACCATTATCAGCTTCTCCGTCGACTTCGAGTTCATCTTCTGTGCTAGGTTCTTCTATGTCGTCACTCCATTCTAAGTCAACAGTAATTAGCTCTTCGAAACTCTTATCCCAGTCCCAACACTTGTCTTCTTCAAACTTGACATCTCGGCTAATGACAATTCTTTTTGATGCTGGATCATAAAGCCTGTAGGCTTTAGATTCCTCACTGACCCCCAATAGTACACAACTAATACTCTTGTCTTCCAACTTAATTCTCTTTGCATCTGGAACATGTACATGTGAGACACATCCGAAAATTCGAAAGTGCTCAACTGAAGGCTTAATTCCACTCCAGGCCTCTTCCGGTGTCATTTCTTTTACAGCCAAAGTAGGACTGCGATTTAAGACATACACAGCCCAGTTCACAGCTTCTGGCCAAAAACTCTTTGGAACCCTCTTTTCGGTAAGTAAATTCCGCACCATATTCATTACCGTCCTATTCTTCCTTTCTGCAACTCCGTTTTGTTGCGGAGTATAGGCGGCTGTCAGCTGTCTCTTAATCCCATTCTCCTTACAAAACTCTTCAAATTCTTGTGAGGTGAACTCTCCCCCTCGATCAGTACGCAAACACTTAATAAAATCTCCTGTTTCTTTCTCAACAAGACTTTTGAAGCATTTAAAATATGTGAAAGCTTCTGATTTCTCAGACAAAAAATAAATCCATATTTTTCGAGTAAAATCATCAGTAAAACACATCATGTACCTTTTGTTGCTATTTGAAATGGGAGTGATTGGGCCACATAAATCTGCATGAACCAATTGAAGCCTTTTTGATGCTCGCCAGTTGCTCTTCTTTGAAATAGGTTCTCGGTGTTGCTTTCCAACCATACATGATTTGCAAACAGCTTCTGGGATAGAGATTTGTGGCAATCCATGCACCATTTCCTTGTACTGCAGTGTTTTAAGACCTTTATAGCTCAGGTGACCGAACCTACGGTGCCACAAATGAGACCAATCCTGAGATGTTGTATGAAAACATGCTTCCTTTCTTGATTCTGTTTTACCCAGCAGAAAAAACATTCTATTGGCTGACATCTCAGCTTGAATGATCAAACCTTTCGTTGGATGGTAGATACGACACGAACCATGCTGAATTAAAATTGCTAAACCCCTTTCTTGCAGCTGACCAATGCTCAGCAAATTATTTTTCAACTCTGGCACATAAAATACCTCGGAAACGACAAGCAGACTACCATTTATCATCAGCCTTACATCCCCTTTTCCCATCACGGACATCTTCGAATTATTTCCAAGTCTCACCACCTGCCTGAAACTTTCATCAAAATTGTTGAAGAATGTTTTGTCACTGCACATATGATTGCTGCAACCTGAATCCAGAAACCATACATCTTCTCTCTTTGATTCATTCAGCTCCACATATGACATTAATAAAATTTCTTCCTTCTCATCGAGCTCGGCATAGTTGGCTTCCCAACTGGGACATTCATATTGAAAATGCCCAAGTTTGTGGCACTTGTAGCACTCAACAGTAGCCTTGTCGAAGTTCTGACGCCCTATTCCTCTACCTCTTCCTCTCAAAGAACCACGACCTCGACCTCTTCCTCCTCCTCCTGATTTATCTTCATGAGTGACTTTCAAAACTTGCTCCTGCCTATCATGCTTGTGAAACTTCTGCTCATGAACAACAAGAGAGCTTTCTAACTCATCAATTGACAGATTGTCGATATCTTTCGACTCCTCAATAGAACAAACAATGTAATTGAATTGCTCAGTTAAGGATCGAAGTATTTTTCCTACAATTGTGCCCTCTGTCATGTCTGCACCATGTGCCCTCATTTTGTTAGCAACTGATGTTACCCTTGAAAAATAATTAGAAACTGACTCACCAGACTTCATCTCCAGCACTTCAAAATCTTTTCGAAGACCTTGAAGGATTGAACGCTTCACTCGTGCATTCCCATCATTTTTTTTCTTCATTGAATCCCAAATATGCTTTGAGGTATCCTTATGAATGATGCTGTCCAAAATGACTCGATCGATAGCCTGGAACAAATAGTTCTTTGCTTTCAAATCCTTCAGCTTCAACTCGTCGAGCTTTTTCTGTTGTGCCTCCGTCAGAGTGGCTCCAACCTCTGGTTCTGTATAGCCATCCTCCACCAGGCTCCAATATTCTTTGGACCTCATAAAATTTTCCATCAACATACTCCAATGGTCATAGTGACCATTAAAGCGAGGAATGGCAGGTTGCACAAAACTTCCGTCACTTGACATATCTCTCGCACTCATGGTGTATAGAAATCACTCAAAGTCTGCTACTTTTTCTATCAGGCCCAGTAGGGGCTCTGATACCAGATTGTTGGAATCAAAGATAATTATGAAACACAAACAATGCTGGGAATGACTTGATTTATTATGCAAAGCAAAGGGGGCTATATATAGCCATTACAAGGATCCTAACAGAAAGCAACAAGAAACAACAAATCAGCCTATAATCATGTTTAGCTGATAACTACTCCTAAACTGAGTCAAATAAGAGTAAACCAACAAACATCCCTAGTCATGAGAAAGAATTATTCAAATACTAAATATCCTAACAATTTTACTTGTCTGCCCCCCATAAGTCTCCATCTGCTTTCTCCTCTCCATTCCCAAAGTATTTGTTTTGGATTTCTGTCTATCCACACTAAATTATTAAGACTGCCCTTTTTGGTCTCTTTTATTGGCGCGCCTTGATTAATTAGGGACAATCATTGTATCTCTTTCTTGGACATTACGTTAATATGTTTCTCTACATACTACTGCCAACAGGCCGTCCCTGGGCATGGGCGAGGTGGTCGACCGCCCAGGGCCCCCATAATTAAAGGGCCCCAAAATTTATAACTCTAATTTATTTTTATTTGATAATTTAATTTTAATTTTATTTAACTAAATTTATAATATAA
>JAOWAN010030230.1:0-19349 GCA_028566635.1 Lobelia cardinalis | reverse complement strand
ATTACGGACTTGTACCATACAAGTCCGTAATGCACCGCGGTTGATTGTGCGGTATACATATGCGGTGTATGTAGTGCTACTCGTACTGAAAATATTTTTACTATGTCTTTGAATCTTCCAAGTCAGTAAATTTTTTCATTACTGTGTCTTTGGTTCTTATAATTCTTATTTTAATTAGTTCCTATTGGAGCGCACCCCTTATTTTACATATCTAAACGAACTAATTAATTCCAATAACTCAATTTATCCATTTTATTTAACCAACTCATTATATCAAATTAGAGAATGATTAGAGTGAAAGGAATCATTTTGTGTATCTTCTTATTTATTAATCACAGATTAATTAAAAGAAGAAAAAAAAATCAATTTTCTGTATGTCTCGAACAATTCGAAAACATTTGGGTGGGGTGGGGTGGGGTGGGGTGGTGGAGGAAGGGGTTTGGCGGTCGTCTCTCTCTGTGCTTCTATAATAAGTCAAGCAAAATGCAGTGAGTTGTTGAAATAAATAAAATGGCTCGTCAACTCACAAATGATTACGTGCTTCCAACTCCTCTCACAGAAAAAAAAAAATTGAAAAAAGAAACAGCTTAATTTGGGGAATCGAAGGTTTGTTCTCCTTGGTATTTTTCATCCATATTTTTTAATTTTTTATTTTTTTCTCTCATTATTTTCACATTTTTTCTCTCTATCTCTCTCTCTTACTTTTTACTATAATCATTATAAAATCTCAAAAACCAAATCAATAAATCACTAATCCAAACGCACCCGAATTTTTTTTATGTTAAATAGTGTATCATCTTTCGTGACATAATTTTTAAGAATAACACCTATTCTAAAATTTAAAATTTTAGAATTTTCTTCGTTGATTTTTTTTTAAAAAAATAGCACAAAAAATAATACATTATTTAAAAAAAATTTAAAATGATACGGAAAATAATACAATGTGTCAAACAACGTATTAAAATAAATATTATGTTTCGAGTAGGAGCACCTAGGTGCTTCATATAATTTTCACTAATCGGGGTGTTACTTGACCATCAATTAATTAAGATTCATTTAATTATTATATATATAAAGAAGGTAGATAGATTCCACAGAGAATATATAATATAGTAATGACTGTATAATCTAATAAGTGAGAAACAATGAAATCTTCCAACCCTGAAAAGCACTACCTACTTCGTAATGTGCATCCCACTTACACCACACTTTGTTTATTCATCACCTTGTCAAATACAGTGCCAAAACTAAAATTATTGGTTCCGTTCTCCTGGGTGATTTTCACCCATAATTTCTGATTTCTGATTTTTCTCTCTCATTGGTCTCACACTTTTTCTCTCTATCTCTCTCTTACTTTTTACTATAATCATTACAAAAACCCAAAAACCAAATCAATAAATCACTCATCCAAACGCAACCATTATATCTTAATTTTCAATAATTTTATCAGTTTAATAGAATCTGATTAAAACTAAAATTTTATTATTGACTTTCAAAAACTATATTTTGAATGTGAACTTACGACAGAACTGAATAAGTTTAAATTTGAGCTTTTTTGTCTAGTATGAGCTATCGTCGGAGAAAATTCCGACCAAATTTTAACATGGGTTGCCACGAATTGCACCCATGATTAATGAATTTAATTGAGTTAAATACAAAAAGATTTAATAAGTTATTGGATTAATTGGATAATTATTGAGTTTAATTAAATTTACACACAACCCAAATTACCACCCATATGCTTGAGTGACATAATGCTTTACAAAAAAGTTTGTGTACAAAATGATGTGAACATACATATGGATCCCACAAAATTACACTTAAAATCTCATAACATAATGAATCTTTATTAAATAGTAATTATTAAATAAGTTAGATTAATTTTTAAATATTAAATAAAATACTCATTTGGAGACGAAGGTAGCATAGACTCTGAGTATAGACTGATTGACTTTGATTTTGTGTATTAATCAATTATGAAATGAGATAAAATTTAATTTTGGTTGCATCTATCTATCTATCATCCCGGAAGTCACATTTGGAGGAGGGCAGGGCAGCCGTCAATTTCACCATGAACCCTACCAATCCCCCATTTTATGAAGGGCATTGATTGAATGAGGGGGATTATGTTAGGAAAAAGTACATCTATTTCCAACATTGAGCTTGTTTATAAGGGGACAAGTCCTTTCCCTTACTTATTTGTGGTGGTTAATAGAAATTATACCGAGCGCCTAATCGCTCGGTGTTAGCAGTGCTCAATTTTTTTTCAAATGTACATAAAAATTATAATGTATATAATATAAATATAAAATGCACATTATAAATATGAAGATGATAATAATATAATTTATGTGGATTTTATATCTATGTAACTATGTTATATACATAATTTTTAGTTTTATTTACATTTAAATAAAAAAATGAACGCTACTAGCATCGAGCGTTTAAGCACTCGATATACCAACTGAGGGGCTAATGCCTATATATTAATTACCTGCTTAAGATTGCACTAACTTGGATTATAAATCCTAATGATGGTGTCTTGCTCTTTGTTTATAAGCAAAAGCTTGGTAATCCAAGTGTATAATAAGTGCAAGAAATCGTACAATATGTATATACTATAATATGAAAATAATTTCAGATATTTATGCACCCATGCAGCATTTTTAAATATTTCTCTTAAAAAAATCTTTTCATTTGATTTTTTAATTACCTATATTCAATATTTCAAAAATTTTATAAAAATTTAATTCATGTTGTGAAACTGTAAAAATAGTTATTGATTGTTCATTTATAATGTTCCAATGATATTTTTAATAATTTCATGATACTAATTAAAATCTTACAAAAATTTGATCAAAGTTGAATTTAATTGATAAAAAAATCAACATGTGACGTTTTTTTGGAATGACCGAAAAATTTATCGACTACTGATACACGGAATATATATATAAGTGCACCAAAGAGTTTGAATAAAACATAGTTATGGTTTTGCTCATTCTGAGTTTTTCTAATATTTTTAATCCAATCCTGAAGGGTGACCTAGTGATAGAGCTGAGGCTGTACAATATGTAAAATTTTTGGTTCTATTCCTTCCTACACCCCCTTAGGACCAATTTTTTTTTTAAAAAAAAAAATTAACAATAATATTTTTGACTAGTCTATTTTATAAACGCACTACATTTTATTCACTACCTAGTTACACTCTTCTACGAAATTTGTGTTTCTCACATTTACAAATTTTCATCACTGATTTCATCCATTAACATTAGTTAACCCAATCCTATATAAGTGTTCTTTTACCACTATCACCACCACCACCACCATCATCACCTCCTCCATAGTTCCTTTCCCTTTTTCAACACAGTCACATCAATTCGTTTTAAATCACTACTTGTAACGATTCGAGTCTAAAAGTTTGATGTTAAGTCTTGAGGTTGAGACAGATGGCGAGGTCAGATTGGGTGATGGATTCTTTCGTGAGCTAGTGGGAGGAGTTGGGTTTGGATTTTTGGGATTGGGCGCGGGCCGAAGAGGATGAAGTGGTGGAGGGCCTGGGTTGTAGATAGGGAAGATTTGGAGCGGAGGTTGGTAGTTAAGGTTTTTTGGGGAGTTTAAGGAGGTATAAGAAGAGGGTGAAAGAGAGAAGGATCATAGCTAATTTAACCACTATTGATGTCTCCATGATTTCTTTGATTTCTCTCTCTCTCTGATTTGTACGAAAAAGAAATATGACAATATTACCTGAGTTTGTTAGTTTGTAACTTATGGGTGCAAGTTCTTCATTCTGTAATAATGCAAGGTTGTTAACTGTGAAATGTTAGAATCAGTTAGTTACAGTTAGTTGGGATTTGAATTGGGGGATAAAGGAGGGAGTTTACCCCCTTTCTGTTTGAGAAGAATTTAGAATAAGGATTGCAGAGAGTGAAAGAAATTTTACCCTCAAATTATGTCTTCTCATGGTATCAGATGATGTGCTTCCGTTTGATTGATTGATGTTTCTTCTTCGATCGTCAATCTCTTCTAGGATTTTCTCTTCTTCAACCACTGCTTGTTGAGTGTTTGTGCCCTAGCTATGGCCGACGATACTCGTGCTGATGTAATCGACGAGTATGATCAGTTGCTCTTCTTAAGTTAAATCCTTCTCATCCACTGTACATTCATCCAAATGACTATCTAGGTATGTTAATCGTCACCGATGTTCTCACTGAATCGAAATATCCATCCTGGAGACGCGCTATTTCTGTTGCTTTGTCCTTGAAATTGGAACTTGGATTAGTCACCGGTGATCACAAACGACCTGCTCCGACTTCTAAATACCTTCCGCATTGGATTCCTTGCAATGATATGCTCATTTCTTGGCTCCCTAATGCTGTGAGTCCTGAGATTCGTACTAGTATTGTTTATCTTCCTACTACGAATGAAATTTGGACTGCCCTGGAAAAGCGATATGGATTAGGTCATGCTCCACAAATTTATCACCTTAGGAAGGAGATTTGTGACATCACACAGGGCACATTATCTATTAATGCTTATTTTACTCAATTTTGCACACTTTGGGATGAACTTGCCTAGCTTAATCATTTGCCAAAGTATGTTTGTCAATGTGACTGTGGTGTTGTGCAACAAATTCGGGAATATGAACATGTATAGAAACTCACTCAGTTTCTTATGGGATTAAATGATAGTTTTTCTCATATTAGAGGCACAATTTTGAGTATGGCTCCTTTGCTTGAGCTCAGTCAAGCGGTAAACATCTTAATTCGTGATGAGAAAGTTAGAATTGACATTGTTTCTTCAATCTCTTTGACTAATTGCTCCACTGCTTTAGTGGCTCCTTCTTTTAATCCTATTACTCAGAAGGGAGGTTATTCTGGTAGAGGTGGTTTTTCTGGCAGAGGTGGTTCCTCTAGTAGGGGTGGTTCTACCAGAGGAGGTTCCTTCAATAGGTTCCCTTCATCTACACAGCTTGTGTGTGATCATTGTGGTAGTTCAGGACACAAAAAATATTTTTGTGTTTACTTAACTGGATATCCTAAATGGAATCATCTGCATGGCACTACTCCAGACATTTCTAAGATGCCTAAGCACTATAAAGCTAAAGTAGCTACTACTTGTGCTCTACCAATTGATCATTGGACCAATTCTTCAGCTGCTCCTACAGCTAGTTCATCTATTGTAGATACCTTTGTAGTCTTTACTTGCATGGTTAACTCTCTAACCTCTCATATTTTGGACTCTCATGATTTGATAGTAGATAGAGGTGCTACAGACCACATTACTCGCTCTTTCACTGCACTGATTGATCCTTAGCCTATACATTGCTCTATTCATTCCCAAATGGTCATTCTTTTATTGTCTCTCACTCAGGCTCTATTCAGCTTTCTCATGATCTTCTTTTACAACATGTTCTTTATGTTCCTGAGTTTTCTATCAATTTACTTTTTGCTAGTAAGTTGGCTAGAGACAGTAACTGTTGTTTGTCCTTCTACTCATCTTATTGTTTCTTTCAGGACTTAGTGCCCAAGAAATTGAGATGGATTGGTAGACTTGTTGGGGGCTTATACAAGCTTGTTCTTCCATCTCCTCAATCTTCTTCTACATGTGCTCCTTAAAGTTGTAATTCTCTTAATGTTTCTTCTGATCTTTGACATAAAAGGCTTGGTCATTTACCTATTAGTTCTTTTAAACATTTGCCAAGTTTTCATTGTAAATCCTCTTCTTCGGTTGTTCCCTATGAGGTCTGTCATTTTGCTAAGCAGACAAGGATGCCATTTCCTTTGAGTGCTTCTCATTGTACTGCCCCATTTTCCTTAATTCATTGTGATGTATGTGGACCTTATAAACATGTGACTTGCAATGGTTATCACTCTTTTCTAACTATTGTTGATGATCATATTAGAACTATTTGGACTTATTTGTTGAAATCTAAGTCTGAAGTTTCTCAAATTTTTACTCAATTTCTTGCTATGGTCAAAACACAGCTTCACAACAATGTTCAACAAATCAGGTCTGACAATAGTAGGAATTCTTTAATGCTTCTATGAATGCTCTTTTGTTGCCTCTTGGGAATGAACAACAGAGTTCTTATGTTGAGACTCCTCAAAAAAATGGTAGGGTTGAGAGAAAACATAGGTAAATTCTTGAAGTGGCCAGGGCACTGAGGTGTCAATCTAATCTTCCAATTCAGTTTTGGGGAGAGTGTGCTTTAACTGCTACTTATCTATTGAATAGACTTCCATCTTCTGTTTTTGATCATAAGACTCCTTTTGAGGTTCTTTTGGGCTATCCTCCCGTCTATCATCATCTTAGGGCTTTTGCTTGCTTATGTTTTGCTTCTTCTCTTGTGTCTCAAAGAGATAAGTTTTCCTCTAGAGCTATCAAATGTATTTTTCTGGGCTATCCTTATGGAAAGAAAGTCTATATGCTCTATGACTTGAAAACTCACAAAATATTTTTTAGCAGTAATGTCCACTTTTATGAGTCTGAGTTTCCTTTTAAGAATGCTTAAATGGCTATTGATTCTTGCACTCTTCGATTCCTATGTTTGTTCCTTTGGGTGCTTCTCCTCTTCTTGACTCAGACTTGATTCCTATTCCTCCTTCTCCTGGAGTTATCACTTTTGAGTCTCTTCGTATACCTCTCTCTTAATCTATTCCAATCAAACATGTAAGACAAAGGGCTTTGCCTACAAAGTTCGAGGACTTTGTTGGATTGCCATCTATGATTAACCCTACAACTGCTTCTACTTTTTCAACCCCAGATCCTATTGTTCCTTTCTATCCTATTCTACTATTACACCTTCTTATCATCACTACATTTGTTCTACTCACTCCTACTTTAAACCTATGTCCTATAATCAGGCAGTGAAGGATCCTCTTTTGTGCAAGTCTATGCAAGAGGAACTTAATGCTCTTGAACTTAATAATACATAGGAAATTAAACCTTTGCCTCTAGATAAGAAAATAGTGGGGTGTCATTGAATTTTTAGGGTGAAACTTCTTGCTGATGGATCTTTGGATATATATATATAAATCCAGATTGGTTGCTGATGGGAGAACTCAAACTGAGGGCCTTGATTATTCTGAGACCTTTGCCCCTGTGGCAAAAATGTCCACTATTAGGGTATTTTTGGCTTTAGCTGCTGCTAAGAACTGGTCCTTGAGACAGTTAGATGTGACTAATGCTTTTCTTCATGGTGATTTGGATAAAGAGGTCTATATGAAACTCTCTCCTGGTTATATTCCTTCTTGTTTCTCCTCTAAAGATGTTTGTAGTCTAGTTTGCAAGATCAAAAAATCTTTGTATGGCCTTAAACAAGCTCCAAGGCAGTGGTTTTTCAAGCTATCTACTGCTCTTCTAGCTTTTGGTTTTCACCAATCTGAAAATGATCACTCATTGTTTACTTATACCTCTCCTACCTAAGAATTTGTGGCTCTTTTGGCGTATGTTGATGATATGATCCTCATAGGCTCATCTATAACTGTTATTGATCAGTCAAGGTATAGTTGAATTCTCAGTTCAAGCTCAAAAATCTTGGCAAACTGTGGTATTTTTTAGGTGTTGAAGTGGCTAGATCTTCTTCTGGTATTTGTTTACTCCAGAGGAAATATACTTTGGATATTCTAGATGGTTGTGGGTTGACAGGTTGTAAGCCTTCTAAAATTCCTATGGAACAAAATCACTCATTGGCTTCTCATAAGGGTGAGTTGTATTTCAGACCCTGCTGCTTATAGAAGACTTATTGAAAGGTTAATCTACTTATCTGTTACAAGGCCAAACATCTCTTATTCTGTTCATATACTCAGCCAATTCATGTCTGCTCCTAGAATCCCTCATCTTGAAGCTGATGTGAAATTGGTTAAGTACCTCAAAGGGTTTATTGGACAGGGTTTGTTTTTCTCTGCCAGCTCTCCTATTTCTCTTTAGATGTATTGTGATGCTGATTGGGCTGCTTTCCCTACAATTTGTGGGACATGTATAGCTATTGTGTTCCGTTTGTTACTTCTCTTGTTTCTTGGAAAGAAAAGAAACAACACACAGTTTCTAAGACCTCTGCAGAGGCTGAATATAGGTCAATGGTCAATGCTTGTAGTAAACTCACTTGGCTGTTATCATTGTTGCTTGATTTTGGTTGTGGCTCTCTCAGTCCTATGCCTTTATTCTGTGACATAAGGCAGCTCTACATATTGCTTCTAATCCACTTTTTCATGAGAGAACAAAGCACATTGAGATTGATTGTCATCTCATTAGACATAAGCTCAGTTCAGGCATGATTTCCACTCATTATACATGTTCCATCTTCCTTGCTGCTAGCAGACTCGCTGACTAATGCCCTTTCAGCTCCTCAACTTGGCTTCTTACTATCGAAGCTGAATGTCCTTAATCTCTTTAGGCCATCCAGCTTGAGGGAGGCTGACAATATTACCTGAGTTTTTTAGTTTGTAACTTGAGGGTGCAAGTTGTCCATTTTGTAATAATGAAAGGTTGTTAATTGTGAAATGTTAGAATTAGTTAGTTACAATTAGTTTGGGATTTAAATTGGGGGATAAAGGAGGGAGTTTGCCTCCTTTCTGTTTGAGAAGATTTCAGAATAATGATTGCAGAGAGAGAAAGAAATTTTGGGGAAACTTCATAAATGGTCCCTAAACTTTGGTCGTTTTCATGAATAGTTCCTGTTAGTCAACCGTTAATTTTGACCGTTAACTCTAACAATTGACACAATTAGCCTTCAGATTGGCCAGAAAAATCGAGCCAACCCAGATTTACAGACTTTTTAGCCGAAAAAATGAAAAAAAAATCCAAATCAATTTTCAATTCAACTTCTGAACCAAATCGACCAGAAAGAAGCCATCTTCATTAAGCTTCAGAATACCAATGGGGAACAACAAACAACAGCAACCTGAACAGGGGAGAAAAAAAGGGGACAATTTCGGATCCAAATATTAACAAACAACAGCAACCTCCAAACATTAACAAAACAACAGCAAGAAGATTAACAAACAACAACAAGAACATTAACTCTTTCAGATCTGGGTTCCATCGTTCTTCAAACCAGAACAAATTTAACCAACAGACCCAAGAACCAAGCCACATTTAAAACACCCAGCTGATCACTGCATAAGCAAAGGAGAAGAAACATAAGCCGATTTGGGTTGATGAGTAGGAACAAGAAGAATACGAGTTACTGAGCATCAAGATGTGTTTCCATATCTGGGTATATTTCAAAACCCAGATTACAAAATGATTTGGAAGAAGAAGAAGCAAAACGAAAGATGGTTCTTGTACCAGCTGTTGCAACTAATCGGCGGCAATGGGTTCTTGTTGAAGAAGCTCTGCAACGACGACGGTTTGGCAGAGGAAATTACCTACTCCGTTCTAAACACGAATGGCTCGAAGAAAAATGAATCCACCGCCAGTGATTAATTAAGAACCTGCGCTTCATATACCCAAGAATCGACGACCACCCATAAACCCAAAGTGATTTCAAAATCGATTTCGAACCTAGATCTACTTTGCAATATCGGTCGTCAATGTTGTGCTTCCAAATCGGTTTAGCAACATCATGAACGGGATCTTAGTTCAAGCCTCATCGTCTTCCTCCTCTCTCCTGCTGTTGTGCCATCATCGGCTTCGAGAAATGGCGTGTCCGTGTCGTTTGATGGTGGATTGAGAAAGGGCGCGGGTAGCGAAGGAGGCACGAACGAGGAGGGAGGAGCGATTGTTTTTAGGGTTAGGTAAGGGTATGGTTTTGGGGAAGTGGGTTAGGAAGAAGGACGGTAATGGAACCAATCCTCAACAGTTGAGTTCATTTCTAGCAAAGGAGCAGCAGCATATTTAAGTATTGTATTTTTTCTTTTTGATTTGTGTGTGCTTTGATTTTTTTTAATTTTGATTTGAGATGGTGGTGGTGGTGGTGGCAGTAGTGGATAAAGGTGGTGGTGGATGGTGGTTTCATCTGAGGAAGAAGAACAGTACAAAATTATCATTTTACCCTTAGTTTTAAAAGTCAATTTCCTAAATTTTCGTTCGGTTAACTTCAATTTAACGGTCAATTGACGGCAGGGACCATCCATGAGTCATTTTTACAAACTTTGATCATCAATAAAACGTTTCTAAGCTCAAAGATTATTTATAAAAACGATCAAAATACAGGGACCATTTATGAAGTTTCTCATTTTACTCTCAAATTTTGTCATCTCAAAAATACCGTAAAAAGTGTCCCTGAATGTTTTTTTCTTTTTTTTTAATTAAAGGGTATAATGGTACTACAAATGTGTACTTGATGGTTTTAATTACAATTTGATCATGAAAAAAGTACGTGAAGCTCAAGCCCAAAACTCGTATACTACTTGGGAATTGTTTATTTTTAACCCTTTTAATTTTTTTTAAGTCGTTTATCATATTCTCGCCCATTAACTCACCATTTTTCACGTTTCTCTATATTTTGTTGCTTCAATTGTTACAAAGTTGAGAAAAAATGGTGCAAATTGAATTTAAAAAAACATATGTATTGGATACAACACATATTGGCATGCCCTCACCAAAAAATTCAGGATCCGCCACGGCCTATAAATAAATTCCTTCAGCCACAAAATGTATAATTGTCTAGTTAATTATATTAATGCCTATACATGTTTTAAGGATTGCTTTGTTCAACAGTTTGATGTATGTCTTTCCCACAAAGCGATTGAGAAGAACGGTTCACTGATGATTCATGTTGTGATGTGATAAAGGGCGCTTGTTAAAGTATAATACTATTACGTTTTTGTATAGAAAATCTGGAAATTAAATTCTAATTATGACACAAAATAACTTTTTTATTTTTATATTTTGGTAAGTTTATCTGAAACCCTTAAAACACTTGTTAAAATGGGCATTCTTGTTAAGAATCAGAATTTTATGTCTCAAATTGTGTTTCATTTTATGTGACATAGCTTTAAAAAACGACCCGTATCTTAAATTTAGAACTTAAAATTTTGGGGTTGTCTTTTAAACCGTCGGAATAAAATTTTAGAAAAATGTGAAAAAAAAAAAGTGAAACATAATTTGGGACACAAGATCCAAACTTCCTTGTTAAGTTATTATGGTTTGATAATGAATATGAATATATTTAGCTGATCAAGTCTTTTCTCGGAGATTAGATTCTCTATGTCACTCTGTGTATCATTTTGTGTGCTATCACTCACATACTGGTGGAACCCACTAATAATGTGACTCACCAGCATGTGAATGGTGGCATAGAGAATATCACACGGAATGACATAGGAAATTCAAACTCCTTTTTTCGTTAATTGCATAAGTTTCTCAAATTTACTCTCATTAAATAATTTCGCGACATTTGCTCTAAATTTTTTTCCTTCCGTTTTGATTGATTATTATAATAAATTATTAAGATATAAACTACTAGCACAAATAAACCGTAATTAAATTCAACCAACCGGAGCAGCTGGTTCATTTTTCAAAAGTGAGATGTCTGTGTCAGTAAACAAACATTAGGTCCCTAATTCAGGGAACTTATGTATTCAAACCACCTTTTCAAACATCTTTTCTTAATTTCTAAAACCTTTGAACTCTTGGCAAGGGAATTTCATTTATACTATAATTGGATATGTGAGTGAAACATGTACTTTTTCGTGCCGTTATATTTGAACCTACTTGAAAGGAAAAAGTTAATATTGATTAATATAATTATCCATTCAAAGAAAAAATTAAATATAATATAATAAGTATTTATTCTCAATGTTTCGCGATCACATTTCTAAGGATGTGTTTGAATGGTTGGTTTTTTGTTAAGTTTGATCTATTTTGTATGTTTTTTATGGTTTTGTGATTTTTGATTTTTTTTTTAATTTCCATGTTACCCTTAAAAGTTTGAAAAATTACATTAAATGATTGGAGAGAGAAAGAGATAGAGTGTTAGTTATAATTTGATATCATGTTTGATAGGATATAAATGTGGTATAGGGGTATGTAAAATTAGTAGGTATGAGAGAGAAAACCATGATTTTTGAAACCAATCAAGTGAACAAAAAAATGATAATTTTCGGAACCACGGCTCCAAAAACAACCCAACTAAACACATCCTAAGGTTGTTTCGTACGCCATACGGTCATCGTTGTTAACAGCAATCTCTCATCTCACGAAGATAATCTAATGTGATATGTTAAGTTTTTTAGGGATTGTTGAGGTTGTACGTCATTCAAGTTTCAGCATTTCATCCCAGAAAAAAATTCTAATTTGTTCATTTACTTTTTTATACCATGTCTTATAAATTGCAGTATATTCAAGTCGAACTCGATATTATTCAAATTTGACTTCTCAAAAGTTGATCATTCAAACTCGTTAGTATCAAATACTCGATGACTCAACTTAAATTCAACATTATATGAATTTGATTTAAATGTTTATTTTTGTGTTTTAAATTGGGTTAACGGCATTTTAGGCTCTAATGTTTGATCATTTTGGCATTTTCGGCCCCCAGGTTCCAAAGTTGGTGATTTGAGCCCTGATGTTGCAAAGTTGCAGCAAATCAGACATTTTTGTACGGAAAACGTCCAAAAATGACGAAACTTGGGGGCCTAAAATGCCAAAGTGGTCAAACATTGAGGCCCAAAATGTCAAAGTGGTCAAACATTGGGGACTGATTTGCTGCAAAAATGCCTGATTTGCTGTAACTTTGCAACATCAGGACCAAAATCACCAACTTTGGAACCTGGGGGCCCAAAATGCCAAAATTGTCAAACATTGAAGCTTAAAATGCCGTTTTCCCTTTTTAATTAGTTTTTCGGCAAATTTGACTTATTAAATACCCAAATACTTGATAATAACTCAATACGACTCAAATTCGTCTCAAAATAGAGGTATTCCATTAATTATTACTCTAAGTCGAACAAGGCAAAGAGGGCTCAAGTTAAATTTAAAACTCGATTTAACTCGATTACAGCCCTACACCGGCGGAAAAGGTTTTTCCCTTGATAGTCTTTACAAGAATTAAAGTTTGAAAACGTGAAATAAAGGTCTTGCTTAGTTAAAAGTCCCTTTTACTCCCTATAATTCTCTTAGTTTATAGCAAAACTAAAATTTATAAGAGGAAAAGTAAAAAAAAACTGACATAACCAAAGGAGGCCAAAATTAATAGCCCTCGTTTGGAGTGCAACGGTTCGGTTTGCAATATAAATCGTAAGTCAAACTGCATCCTATCGATTTTGGAAATTTTCAAATCTAAATAGAATCATACGACTTGAAAACCAAATCGAATCGAACCGATAAATTGCAGTTCGGTTTGTCGAGTTAAGACAAATCTTGTTAATTTTTGATAAAAACTAAATTTAATATAAGATTTATAACAAAAATTATGTTCAACATAATAGCCTTAGATTCATGATAAAAATTCAAAAATAGCTTAATATTGATGCATGTTTACATAATATTTAACACGATACAACTTAAAAGTCTTAAAATTCATAAGTTTATTACATGATTAAAAAAAAAAATAACCCAAGACAAGCAACTCTTAATTAAAAGGGATATACATAAATATATAAAAAAAATATAAGAGGTATATATGAAAATATACATATGCATTAGATATCGGTTTGGTTTGGTTTAGTTTGGTTTGAAATAACGAAATCACAAACCGAATCAAACCGTACGATTTGAAAATTTTTCGAATTACAGCTGAACCGCTAATGATCGAAACCAAACTAAATTTATCAATTTAATTCAATTTAATTTAGTTAACGATTTAAACTATTTGAACTTTCATCACCCTGGCCCTTGTGGTGCGAATATTAAACTAACACCTAATTTTACATATCAAGAAAGGCAAGGGACATAGGAATAGTGACATTCACTAAGGACAAGTACATCAATGGAGACAAAATGATACTGAGTTGGTAATGTTACATAGTAGTATAAAATTAAGTAGACCAGCACCAGCTAGCTAGCAAGAAATCTTTTGGTTCATCAAAGTCCAAAATCTGCTAAAAGTGACCTTACTAATTGCGTAGTAAACACTATTGCTGAGCCCACAAGTCCCCCTTTTTTTTGGTGATTGAAATTAGGACATTGAAGACGCGGGAGGGGGATGAATAGAAAATACTCCCTTCATTACTCCAAAACAAACTTTTCATTTGATTTTTATTAATTTTGATCAAAATTTTACACTGATTTACTTTAATATTATCCAATTGTAAAAAAATAGTTGATGAATATTTATCTAATAACGTTATAATAAATATTTTAATAATTTCGTTAATACTAATCAATTTTCTGAAAATATTTAATCAAAGTTGCATTCAGTTAACCAAAAAAGTTGAAATTGAAAGATTTTTTTGAGACGGAGGGAGTAAGATATCATAATTCTTAACTCTTTACCATTTAATAGGATCTAGGTATCATCAAATGTACGTAATGGATCACTTGTATCATTGTATGATCACCAAGTGCAGTAAAACATGTTGAGGCATGAGGCATCACCTGTCATTTAAAGGTATTGAACCCCTAAATTTCCATTTTAAATGAGTTAATGAAGTTCATGAACAAAATTTCTCTACTAATTGAGATAGCACCTTCTATGGTCAGGCCCGACTCGTGATCCCGAAGGGAAGGGAGGGAGGTGTGAGGATCAAGCTCATCACAAGGATGCAAAGGTTAGCTATTATTATTCGGGGCCTAAAATTAGAACAATTAATAAGGTTAAACCTCCCTAGGTTGACGTCTACTCGTTATCTTCTCTCGTTCATACTTTTTTGGACCAATCAGAGGTCAGCATAACGTTTGGTATCAAGCATATTACGTACGACCTTGCAATTTAAGGTTTATGTCCTCATAATTGAGTGATTCTTGGCTTGCATGCTTTCCATGCGATAGATTCCATGTCTAGATTTGAGAGAGAGTTAATGATCTATATTGAGAACTTTAGTTGGTTAATTAACCTGTTTAACAAGAAAGAGTGAGGATATAAGTGAAAATATGTAGCTTTTGAAGGGCTCAAATGTAAATGAGATGGCTGTGGACTTCTATCTTAGATCAAGGAAACTATACAACAAATGAGTGAGTGTTCCTACGTACATCTCAGCGGTTGCCTGCTGTGATTGTAGAGGACATTGATCATTTTAAATTAGACATTGATGTTTTAAAATGTCGATATTACTATTTACGAGAATGTTAGTTTTTCAGCATTTAAAAGGCCAAAAGTATGGTGATGATTGCATGCCATATGTGTGGTCTTGTAGCTACACAAATGCCCCAGCATTTACCTAAGACTTGGTCCAGAGTACGTAGTTGTAGATATCATATCATGTGACATTACAATATGTAGCAAGTGTGGAGAACCTTGAGACCACTAAACCAAAATTTTGCCACCACCCAAAACCCCACTTTTGGTGAGATCAAAACTAACATGTTGAGAGTGACCTTAATTGCCATTTCAAGTGGGCCGGTGGACAATTTTTTAGAGAATGGAAATCAAGAATGTAGCATCTGCATCCATGTGGTTTTTATGTGGAGGAAGACATTTTGATGTCCCCATCCCATCCCATCCCATCCAACCAATTTCTTTGAAAGGATAGAAGTAGTAGTAGCTTATTATTGCAGCAATATTTTCCATTCAATTTGAAATTACCCCCAAGAAAACAAAAAAATTGTGCAACACCATTGAAACATCATTTTCTTAGATGGGGATCATTTGCTAATATTTGACCCAAAATATATGGTAGGGCTTTTAAAATCGAGACGGTGTGGACGGAATGGCTTTGAAGACGATGCGAGAGGGTACGAGTAGTCGATTTTGCACTTTCACTACTACCAGATATTAACCCCCCCAAAAAAATGGAGGAAAAAGGTATTAAAAAAAACATGGAAACCCTAGATTTTTATTCCATATGAAAGGGGAGCTTATGGCTATTTGTTATTTGTGGAGGAACTGCAGGGGGACACCTTATGGAATTGACACCCACTTCTATCTAAGCACATGGTTGCCGGGTTTTTCTTTTTGCAGTAGAGCCAAATTTTTGGTATGTGCAGGTGCCCATGTTCCCAATCTTTGTGGGTGGGCCCTTTACAAGGAACAAAATAAGGGCCCAGTAAAGGTTAATATGTGATGTCTAGTTATGTAACACCCAAATAACTAGCCCAGTTTGCTAGGAAGCACTTGGGCTTCAAATGATTGGGTGCATGAAAAGATTGATTCTGGATTTTACCAACTTTAGAATAACATTTTGATCCATCACCAGTAAACTTTTTTTTTTTTCTAATTTACAAAAACAGCAAAAAAACTTATTCCTCTCAAAATGAAAAAAATAAAAAACTAAGAGAAGGTAGGGGGATAGGGAATTGATATTAATTTTATAATAGAATTTTTGTAAATATTGATTTTGAAGTTATGATATGAATAATTTATCTTCGGTTTGATAAATTTGCAAGTAGACTACCACTAAATTTTGAAGCATACATGTTCTACTTTTTATGTAAGGAGAGTTTTTTGCGTGACCACGAGGTGGGGTCTAGTAATAAGATGTCTTCCTGTTTTCAAAAATAACGTGTTTGAATCACGTGGGAAGTAAATTGAAAATTAATAAAAATCCCCTTTTAGAAAAAATAAAAGGGAAAAAAACAGTGGGTTTTTGCGCATAGGGGAAACCATAAAAGGGTTGCTTTTACAAACTTATAATCCACCAATGAAATGTTTTCGCGTCCCTTCTATTGAATTATTCCATGCCACGGAAGACCAAGAATAAATAGTTTAGATATTGGTAAAGCAGAAGAATTTATTTTATTTATTTATTTATTTATTTATGGTATCACTTTATTTTATATGTATCCATTGCATCAAACAATTTTCTCTCCATTAGGGTAAAAAAAAAAAAAATTTAATTTTTTAAAAAAAAAAAGCATCAAACAAGTTTCTCCAATTGGGCTGCCTCGGAATTATAAGTCCGAAGGTCCACAAGCTTCTCCTTTGGGCTTATTCAACCATAGTTGTTCCTAATTCTCCAATTTCAAACGCTCGGACTATTTTTTTGTGAAATATTGGGCTCTTGAGATGAAAAGCTTCTTGACTCAAAACTGTGTTTGCTTATGGTACTAACATTAAGAATCCATGAAACTGTTCATTCTAAATTGAAAAGGTTTCGTTTTTATCTAACAAAAATCTCCCGTTTACTTGTTAACCAACACTAGGTCACGTGCTCGGTCCGTCCCGTTCTAAGCTAAAATTGAGAATCAAGCCATCGTAACGATTCAGTTTGGTTCTATTTCAAACAAATTTTTGAACCATAAACTGGATTAAAGTAATGATGGACCATTGGGCTAAATTCACATTCTTGCTCACCCTAAAATTGATACACACACACACACTACACATTTTACATTAATTTGCATGATTTGATGATGTGCAGATGAAAATTCCTTATAACTTGAACTCAATCATTAATCAACATAAGTTTTCTCTTGAATGGGCTCCATCTGAGCACCCCATTCACCTTGCAATGCTGATTAGGTTCAGGAGTCCAAAAGGCTCCCGATCCCATCTGCGAAGGGAGCCCCCCTCCCGGGCTCAGATTATATTGTTGGCTCAGATAATACGTGAAAAAAGAAGATCACAACACTGGTTGATCACCAAAAAGGGACCATTGGGCTGAAAACTGATAGGATTTCCTCTTCCTTGGTCAGAAATAGTTCCTTTTTACGAAATTTCAGTGTCAATTAAATAATTCAAAATACATTTTAACCTACATTTTGTTGCGTTCGATCGGACAAAATAAGCATCACCAAAAAAATCCCAATCATTTATAGTGAAAATGTATTTCCTCGCATTATACTAAATAAGAGCTCTTGTTTTATTCTTTTTTTAAAGAAAATTAAAAATAATGATAAGAAAAGGGCAACCAAGCTTAATCTCAAAAATCAAATCGAGATGAACAGTGGAGTCTTACCTCTAAATTAAATATGATGGGCTCAAACCCAAATAAACTACAACTACCTATAACCTAGAAATTATATGGAGTGTACATGCGCTCCTAGCAAGGAACGCTTATGTGCTCTATATTCATTCTATTACGTTGTTTTGTTCATATTTTATAACTAAATGTTCATTTTATTTTTCTTAATGTTATTGTTGATTTTCAGTAACAATGATAAAAATGAACATTTAGTTTTAGACAATGAACAAATAACGTAATAAAATGAATATTGTCACATAGGCGCTCCTAGCAAGGAGCGCATGTGCGCTTCATATACGGACTGCCTGTAACCCCATGAATAAAATAATGCATACGTATAATATGTTCAAAAGAGAGGGAGATGGATCAGATGTAGCGTAGCGTAGAACAAAACAAATGATACGTAAAGGTACGTAGTATTTTAATTGCCAAACTATGGTTTGATTTGGTTTACTTTTTTTTGGTAAATTGATTTGGTTTACAGACAGACAGTAAGACTGTCTCTGTGTATAAGGCTTGGAGTTTAGCATGAGTCAACGAAACCTTAAAAAGGGGGAAGCAGGGACACTGGCATCTCCTACGACACAGGGTAGTGTTTTTGTGTAAAAACAAATGGCAATCCATAATACAGAGCCAAAAGCAAGTGAGAGATTGGTTACTTGTGGAAGGCTTTTGTTGGTTTCTGATTTCTTCTGGTTTCTAGTAGAGTTGAGTAGTTCCAATTCCCAACTGCATGCGTCCCTCCGTCCAAACCCACCCCCACTTTACATATATGATTATATATTCACTATAACAACATATCTTTCCTTCATCCCCTTCTCTCTTTTTTTTTTTTTTTCTTCTCATCCTTAATTCCTAAGTTTAGAATTGGGCCTCTTAACTAAAAAACTCGAGAAAAGTTGGAATCGACATTTGTTAGACTCGACTTGAGGCCAATGGGTTAATGGCCTACAAACTAGAGCACCAATTAGAGGTAAACACTAAACAGGGTGATGTTTCTTTGAATTTGCATTTCCACCTAAGTGAGAGTGCGACATTCATTTTATTTTTAGAATTTCGACTGCGAGTGGGAGTGTAAAAACATCTTATGTAGTACCCGTATTAGGAAATAACTTATATATCATCTCGACCCCTCTAGGGTGCGGACTTCCGCATGTGCGGATGGATTACGAGTATTTCATAAAATATTATAACATTTTGATAAATTGTTATAGTTTAATTACCATATCATCGTAATATGACGAAATCACCATTTTTTTACTAACCCGTCTATGTGACTGGCTACCGGATAAAACGATAAGTGACATAACCCCCTTTTCTCATTTTTATTGACTCTCTCTCTCTCTCTCTCTCTCTCTCTCTCTCTCTCTCTCTCTCTCTCTCTCTCTCTCTCTCTCTCTCTCT
>JAOWAN010030218.1:0-19364 GCA_028566635.1 Lobelia cardinalis | reverse complement strand
AATATGTTGCGAGACCTTCACACACTCTTGTAGCACTTGTCACTCAGATAGTGTCCATGAAAGTGAGAGTATTCTGGCCGGTCAGGTAATGGGTCACAAATAGGGACTGACTTTATTGGTCCGTATTAGGGACTAACTTGTCGATCCCTATTAGGGACTGCAGGTCCCCGTTAGTCCCTAAAAGGTAAGTTGGTCCCTATTAGGTACTACGCAGCAGGGACTAAGTTTTAGGGACTGAGTTGGTCCCTAAGTTCAAAGTTGGTCCCTATATCATTAATTAGGGACCAAATTTTCAGTCCCTATTTCATCTCATTCTAGCAAGCTATTTCTTTTGTTATCAATCTAACTAGAGAATGTTTGTATTTGATAGCACATAATTAATTTTTTTTAATTAAATAATATATTATTATACCTTAATTTTTTTCTCAAAATATTATTTTTTAAAGTTATTATTCATTTATATAGTAAAAGATTATATAAATAGAGAGAGAGAGAGAGAGAAATGTGCGAAAATGTAGAGGCGTGAAAGAGAAATAAAATAATTGGTAATCTCGGACGATACATTAGTTGACTAAAACATTCAGCTGTCAAATTTTACTTATCCTCCAAGGTGTAAGCCACCTGGATATTTTTCACCTCAGCTCTGCAGATGATCGGTTTCTTCTGGCACATACAGAGTCATCCATTCATAGGATTCGTGATACTCAGGAATAACTGGCAGGGCTGAGAGCAAGTGCTTGCAAAAGTATGGTATTTGAGGCAGGCATTGACAACCAGACAAAGCAGAGAATAATTGACAGGTATGCCCCTTGGAGCTCCCGGTTTAATATCTAGGGGTCCCTCTCATTACTACCAAACTGAGGAAGGAAGATTGCAAACCAGCAATTGACAACGTTCTAGGAAATTACCAATCCAGTACCCTAAAGTAAGGAATTTCCATTACAAACAGCCATCATCAATAAAACTTAAAGTGATCTCTCTACTTACGGAAATGCAATGATCATTTACCCTTGAAGAAACTGGAAAACTATAAGCAAATAGTTAAAACTTTAAGGCATCATTTCATAATAAATGTGTAATTAAACAGAGAAATCAAAGAGACTGATGATCTGGAAAAGAAGATATGAGAAGGGAAGGAGAGAGGAGACAGCTCATTACCTGCGATGGAGAATGGAGTATGAAGAGGGAGGAGGGACAGTGCTACAAAGCCTGCAATCGACTCAGATCTAGAGAGAGAGAGAGAGAGAGAGAGAGAGAGAGAGAGAGAGATGTCAGCGGTCGGATATGGTAGACTAGTACCGGAGAGAGAGAGCGAGACAGAGGGATGAGGGACGGCGAGACCTGGCGTAGGGGTGTCAATTTGGTTATATGGGTTGGGCTGATATAAACCCAATTAAACCAATAGTTTTTCGGGTTTTATTGGGTTTATTCATCGGCTCAATTTTAATTATATTTTGGGTTGGGTTAATTGGGTTTGGTTCATTTTTGCCGCTTATAGATACGGTCATGATGTAAAAGGCGTCAAAATGAGGCTTAAAGACGGATAAATTATCTAGACGAGGGTATATTCATGGTATATTGGATTTAATTGAGTAAACCTAATAAGACCCAATAACTTATTGGATCTTATTGGGTTTATTCAAGTTATTGGGTCTTATTGGATTTATTCAATTAAATCCAATAGGTTATTGGGTCTTATTGAGTTAATCCATTGAATCAATTTTGATTTATTTTGGATTGAGTTAATTGGGTTGGGTCTATAATTGCCACCTCTGGCGATGATGCAGCGCCAGAGCTACGCGGCGAAGCGGCGGGAGGCGGGCCTGGATATTAAAATAAAATTTTAATAAAAAGTTTATGCGAGTTCACCAGCATAAAATTTCTCGACCCGCTGACCTGTCGTGTATCACCCGCTCAATTTTTGATTTAAGGAGTGCGGTGTGAGGGATTGATCGGTCCGCAAAGTATCAGTCTACTTTTGTTTTTATGTTAATTAATATTTTGTTACTTTTAATTTATAATGTTATATATACTTGAAAATCAGTTGTAGCTAAAAAAAAAAACAGATTATTTGAATAGTGTTTTTGTGTCAAAATATATATTTTTTGGCAATATTTGTTGGCCAAAAGGACAACAATAAGAATCAGCATTTTAGGAATTTTAGGAAAAAACAACTTCGTTGTCATTTTAGAGTAGTAAAATAGTTTTAATATTTTTTTTAGAATAATGGAAAACAAATCTCGAGTTCAAGTCCATCCAAAGTTGTATGAGTGTTGAAAGTTTCTTGTATTAGACTTTCATAAGTCAAGTTTGTGCTATATGTTGATAGACTCTTGTTCTAAGCTGAAGTCTGCAGTATAAGGTCTATGCACACTTTTAGCTACATCATTAGTCCACTATCGCACCAAACATCTAGATCAATAAGATTTAGCACGAGCCCTAAAAAATTCGTCGATAAAGTGATGTTCAGTCGTAAAACGAGTAACAGTAGGTCTGAATCTTTGTCATGTGAACGAATACTTATAATCTCCCTCACTCCAATTTTTAACATCCTCATCGAGATCCAACATAAACCAAGATCGTATTATTGATAACAACATATAGTGGATATGATTATGCTTGGGTGCCATTTGTAGTATGTGGTTCGCTCATTTTTCTACCAAGCAAATGGATCAATAAGGTCTACTATTCTAACACCTACATTTTTACATCTGAGGGGGATGAATTTCATATGTTTATATGAAGTCGCACACGAAACTCCTAGCATCAAATCATCCATGGATATTTGGATCGATTGTGATAGGTCATTGATCCAAGATATGGTGCTAGGTGTAGGTCAGTTGGCGGGCTAGGTAGCGAACCTGATTTTCTGGATTCAGGTCGTTATAAATTGTATCAAAACGGACCCCAGTCGAAAGATTTTTGGGCTTGCTCGGGATAATGATCTTGGTTCGGTCTTGACGAGGATGTCAAGGATTTGAGTATTGGAGTGCGTAAAACCCCATATTCCCATATTGGAGTGCGTTATATATACTATTAGATATAAAGTGAAGAACGGGTAATTTAGACATTATATAATATTTTCATTACATTCTTATGAATGTATTTTCAAATCAAACATGAATTATCAAGGAATCAAATTATAATTCCATTTCATTCCTTGCAAACCAAACGCAAGAGTTAACCAATTTCAATTCCATTCCAATTCCTTAGGGAATGAATTCCATTCCATTTTTTTTTTACCATTCCATTCCTTTATAAAATGTTCAACTAACCAAACGGCACCTTAGAAACTCATTTACCTCCTCATCTTAATCCCAGATCCACCTTGTCTTTAATAAGGCTGCCCTAGAATATTGAAATCCCCCTCCACTCGCCTATAATTTTCAAATGATGCCACAAGCTCTTTTCTGTCCTCCCCATCATTATTGCCATACCTTCTAGAGGCAAAGTTTGAATATCTTTTCCAAACTTAATTATTTTGACAATTATGACTTTGCTCATGGATACTCACCAGTCACCAGATCCATTGCGATCTTCTGAGGATTCCAACAAAACCAAACCTGTACTCCTTCTCCCAGGTAGTTCTGTATCATTTCCCATTCAGGTCAACATTTCGAAAAACATGTGTTCCACATAACTTTTGCAGTATTATCAACCGAACGTATTTAACAACTTCATCTGTTCCAAAATAAGTGTATGTTTGAATTAGGACTTAGTTTTTGGAGAGTATTCGACTTTATAATTGTGTGGATGGAAAGAGTTTGGTCAGGAGTCAATATGGCTATAATTCTTTGTTTTAGCTTCAAGATGGGAAAATTTCCAAAATGGACATTTATTTTGTACACAAAAAAGAATACAACAGTTATTTTGGAACGAAGGGGGTACAAAACTTTAGTATCAATAAAGGATCCTCTATGTATGTTAAGAGGGGTTATCGCACCCTGTGACATTTCATAGGCGAGCTATCATTGTGGTGACCTTCAGACAGCTTTCCTCCCTGTTTTTAGAGGTAATCTCAGTATTCATGTGTCTAGTTTGCACGATAGTTGTGGGTTATACAACATCGTTTTTTGTGTATGGAGTAGGAAAGTGTCTTTCCTCCAAGGTGTGAAGGGTGGGTATTCAGCTCATGGCTATTGGACAAGGGTGTAGAGATGAACTCAGGAGTTTAGTCCACAGGTGGGGATTTTGACAAGAGAATCAGGGAGTTGTTAAGGCGAATAACGGGATTGCCAAGGGCGACAACGACAAGTGTGGTTCAACACTATGCCCCCCTAAGTATACTAGAACCTCAATTGGGAAAGTGTTGGGAACATGGGCACCAAGAAGTTGGGTGTGCAACGAACAATCAATGCGGTTTAGAACATGAAGCGTAGGGTTCTTGCTAAAGAATGTCTCTTCTCGGGGGTTGAGTTTATCGAAGTCCCGCAGTGGGCAGCTAATGACTACAGAAAAACGATTACGAGTATCTCTGAGTGGATTGCGAGGAGAGCGACTGGAATTCTCTACTATTTAAATAAGTCGATCATGTGTAGATCTAGTGGAGGGTGAGACGAGGGTTGAGATTCAAGGAGGCTAGTTCAAATCAGTTGCCTTTGGCATCATGTTGATCTTTTAGTGGAATGCAAGTTTGAACCTTAACATGGCACTCTAAAGTCTATGGTTCTTATGGACCAGTTCATGCCTATTAGTCTCTCTTTTTGTCCGAAGCACCGCAATTATGGAAAGAGGTCATAAAATATTGGGATCGAGAGTTTTTTTTGTCTATAGGGATTGACTATGAGGGGGCGGGGGTGGTATCTGTAGGAGCAAGGTTAAGGGGATTTCTCTGAGGCTTCTACAGCCAATAATTTATTCATGACCCTAGTAAGCATGAGTGTTGCAGTAGTTGATTTTTCGACACAGTGGACTCCTGCTTTGGTGTTGCATTTTAGTGAGAGATGCTAAGAGGCTGGTTCCACTATAGTTGATCCATTGGTAGGCCTTAGGGATTTTATCAAGTTGTGGATTTATAGGGACAAAGTTGAACCTTAGAGGAGCCAACATTCTTGCGCAATGCATGGACACATGCCCTTGGCTACAGGAAAGCGTAGACGAGGATATATTAAGGAGATTGAGATGGATGATGGAGCTATTGAAAGAGATTTGGGGACCGTCGTTAGCGAGATTTCAGGTTTTTACAAGAATTTATATTCAGAGGATATTGCGAATCGACCAATGATTAAGGGGCTGGACTAGAGCCCTATTTCAGAGGTGAAGGCAATGAGGTTAGAGAGACCGTTTGAGGAGATAGAGATCCGCCAAGCCATTTCGGAATTAGCCGGAGATAAGCGCTTGGGTTTACTTTGGCTTTTTTCCATTCATGTCGGGACATTGTTAAGAGTGATGTTTTGAGAATGATGTCTGCGTTCTTTGCTAATGGGATAGTTTGCCAAAGAATCAATTTCACGTTCATAACCCTCATTCCTAAAAAGGAAAGATCACTCAAGATTAAGGATTTTTGGCCTATTAGTCTTGTGACTAGCATTTACAAGATCATTACTAAATTGCTATCTCGCAGACTTGGTGAGGTATTGGGTGATACCATCTCTGAAGCTCAATGTGCTTTTGTTAAGGGCCGTCAATTGATTGATGTTGCTCTTGTAGCGAATGAGGTGTAGATGACCCGAGGAGAAGAGGCAGGAAAGGGTTAATTCGTCAATTAGATTTTGAGAAGGCGTATGATCGGATTAATTGGCGATTCCTTGATCTAGTTATGGATAGGAAAGGTTTCGGTACTAGATGGCAGAGATGGATTCAAGGGTGTCTTTCCTCTTCCTCGTTTTTTGTAATGGTTAATGGGGAGCCTAAGGAGTGGTTTCGTGCTTCTAGAGGACTTCGATGGGGAGATCCTATGTCTCCCTTTATTTTTAAGCTAGTTGTGGATGTTCTTAGTAGGTTGCTTAAGAGGAGTGAAGCAAGGGGTGTCTTAGAGGGCTGTTGGGTTGGAAATGATGGCATGAAAGTCTTTCATCTTCAATATGCCGATGATACCATGCTATTCTTGTCTGAGGGACGTGATAAGTTTGCAAATATCCTTACCGTTCTTCAATATCTTTGAGATTGTTTCCGGCCTTAAGATCAATCTAACCAAATTGCGGGCATTAATTTAGGACCTTCAATTTTAAATTCATATGTTGATCTTTTGGGCTGTCCTATTTTGAATTTTCCTTTTTCCTATCTTGGTCTTCCTTTAGGTGAAAATCCTAGGGCGACCAACTTTTGGAATCCGGTTGTTGACAAAATGTCTAGGAGGTTAGCTTGGTAGAGAGTGCTTATTTTTCTTTAGGGGGAGAGTCACTCTCATTGAGTTATTTTTGTCGAGTATTCCTATTAATTATTTATCCTTGTTTAAGTTACCGACGGGAGTGGCTGAGCAATTAGAAGGGATAATGTGTCGATTTTTGTGGTGTGGGGATGGAGAGGAGAGTAAGTCTCATTTGGTGGTTTGGAAGAAGGTGAGTCGACCCAAGGAAGAGGGGGGATTAGGGTTAGGGAACTTAATTATCAAGAATATTCCTTTGATTGGTAAATGGTTATGGCGTTTTCCTCTGAAGCATGAATCTTTATGGCATAGAATTATTCGGAGCAAATTCGGTGTTAACTATAATGGGTGGGATGCAACTGCTAGTCTTTCTACCACGTATGCCAGTCCCCCGAAGTTCATTTCTAGTTGTTTTCACCTTTCTTACCCTCATGTCCGTTATGAGGTTGGGATTGAAAACCGAGTCGGATTTTGGGAGAATCATTGAATAGAGAATTTTTCTCTTATGGTCTCTTTTTCTCGTTTGTTTCGACATTCCAATTTCTGTAACGCGCCTATTGCTACTTTCCTTGGTAGGGAGTGGGGTCAGGTTACCTATAATTTTCATTTTGTGAGGAATCTCAATGATAGGGAGTCCATATCGGTTGCAGATTTAGTGCTGCAATTGTCCTCTTTTCGTCCTTTGGATCTTCAATCCGACCGGCGAATTTGGGTTCCTTCACCAAAATTCTTCGTCCATATATACAGATTGACTTTCCTCTTTTCCATTTCATTTAGATTCCAAGGTCCCGTTTAAATACATGGTTTGGTCAATGGTCCTTGGCCGTTTGAACACTAATGATCGGCGGCAAAGGAGACAACCGAAAATGTATCTCTCTCCAGATGTGTGCGTTATGTATATGAGAGCTAGTGAGTCTCACGATCATCTGCTTATGCATTGCTCGATGTCTTGGAGGCTTTGGTGCAAGTTGTTTGGATTACGAGGTGAGAACCCATTATGCCTCGCAGCGTGGAAGAGTTCGTTACCATCTGGGCTTTGGTAGATCGAGGATGCTTGTTTGCTGTGGAATTGTGCCGTATTCAGTTTATTTTGAAATATCTGGATTGAGAGAAACTCTCGGATCTTCAAAAATTGTGAGTTATCGCTTTTATTTTTATGGGAAAAGATTACTGTGCAATCTTCTCTATGGGCTAGGAGTTTTGGCGCTTTTTCGGGTTTGTCTTTAGGAGATTTAGCTAGAAATTGAAAAATTGCTATAGAGTAATTTCATGTGTATCCGCTTTTTTGGATATTTTTGGTGGATTTCTTGTCCATCTTTCTTTGTACATTCTTACCCTATCAAGAATATTCTTCTATTATCCAAAAAAAAAAAATTCAATCATTAAAATTTGTAGTGCATGTTTTCTCAAATGGGACACAAAGATATTAATAATGTCAATTGGGTCATTAACATTTATAATTTTTGTCAATTAGGTAACTATCTAGACGTCCGCCAAAATGCTAACAGAAACTGTCACGTGATCGCTTGTGGCAACCAAGCTCACAGCTTATCATTTTCGAAGGGTGTGGTGATCAATTCTTAAAACTTTATGGGCTAAAGATTTGTTTTTCTTTTCTTAATCATTATCTACAATACGCATGTAGGTACGTATTAAGTTCTTAGTTGGAGTTTGGCTATCAAACTCAGAACGACCTTCTGAAGCCCACTAGTCAATGGTATTCTGGTCACCATCATCAAAGAAGCTTTAACTATTCTTTGGTCTAGCATTCCAACAGATGTCATATCTCTAAACATAGGCAAATAAGAATTTGTGTCTCCCTCCAACAAATCGAAGAAAAGGGCCTTCTCCGATAACTGCACAATTAATTTATTTCCACAAATCCCAAATTTTCTCATTATCTACATCTGATGCCAAGGCGGAAAAAAAGGCACAAAACAAGAGCTGCTTTTTTCTTTTTCTACATTCTTTTTTGCAAATTGAATTTTTTTGATCCATTATTCTTTCATCAAACCTAAGTTGGGCCTTTTATTGGTAAATGATGCACACCTTCTACAATCAGGGTTACTATTCTCTTGACAAAATATTGTCAATTATTTGGTGTAGGGAAAATTTAACTTATTACTTCCTTCGTCCCTAAATGAATGTTCTATTGTTTTTTAAAAATCAACATAATTTATTGTTAAAATAAATATTTAATATGTTATAGATTCTAAAATTTCAATTTTTGTAAGTTTATTACCTGAATTATGAATAACACTCTTTGTAATTTGGCAACAACATATCAACTCTCATATAAAACCGGGCAAAGTTTAGTATAATTGGCTAAAAAAACTCAAAACAGGACACTCATAGAGAACATTTAATTGGAAAAGGAATTTGTATTGGGAGTCTGGGTCTTGTTTATTTCTCGTCCAAGATATCAATAGTTCTTTAAATTTTATCTTACTGCAGATTTGGTGAGGGGGTCCTAGTTAAGTGTAACATAACTAATTGTAGATTCATACAATATTTCTCTAAAGATTCCAGCTTGGCAAGTATGTTTTGCTGCGGTTGAAAGATGCAACAACAATCGGATTGTCGAATTTGAGTTCTCGAACAGAATGGGTTGTTTTCTATAATGTCTTTCTCTAAAGTTTTTCGTCCACATACACCGATTGACTTTCCTCTTTATCATTTCATTTGAAAGTCGGATGTTCCATTCAAGTACAAAGTTTTTGCTCTGTCAATGGTCCTTGGTAGTCTGAATACTAATGATTGACGGCAGAGAAGGAATCCGAAGATGCCTATCTCTCCTGGTGTGTGTGTGTGTGTGTGTTATGTCTATGCGGGGTAGTGAGTCTCATGACCATTTGTTCATGCATTGTTCAACGGCTCCGAGTCTTTGGAGTAGATTGTTTGAGATACAGGGCGATTTCTGTATTATGCCTCGCGACGTGGAGGAGTTTTGCATGATTAAATATATGGGTGTTAGTCGATTGAGGGATGCTTCTTTGTTGTGGGGTTGCGCGGTGTTCAGTCAGCTGTGGAACATTTGGATTCAGAAAAACTCTCGAATTTTCAAAAATCGAGAGTACTCACTTCCGTTGTTGTGGGACAGTGGGAGAAGATCACTGCGCAGTCTTCTTTTGGGCTAGGAGTTTTGATTCTTTTCCGGGCTTGAATTTGGGTGATTTGGCTAGAGATTGAAAAGCTGCTTAGTGAAATTTTGGGTGTATTTGTTGTTTTTTACTTTCGGTGGATTTCTTGTCCGCCAATTTTGTATCTTCTTCTCTTATCAATGATATTTCTTCTTTAATCGAAAAAAAAAAAGATGCAACAACAAATGTGAGGAATGTGTTAAATTATTTCAATGACTATGAAGGAGGATGAGGAAAGAAATATAAATAGTAGTTTCTAAAAGGTTTAGGAACTAATAAAAAAATACCTTTTCAAATGATCATTAGATTGCTTAAAGAAAATTATATAAAGAGGCTTGATTACAGAAAATTTACAAACATTAGTGGCCCAATTGTAAAATTTGATACCTTAGTCACCCAATTAAAGATAATATAGGCATACTTCAGTGACCAGTTTGATGGTTTACCCGTCATTGTAGTAGAATTATGAGTATTCAATTGGAAACCCCTTTTTTTCCTTTTGATAATGTAACTGATATTAATTGCTTTTGGAAAGCATCAATTGCTCTTCGAGTATCTCTCTCTCTCTCTCTCTTGATTTTTTCTCTCCAATTTGAAGGTAAGCTCCAGCTTCAGTGTCACAAATCTCAAATTGGTCAATTTGCTTATGTTTTAATCAATTTAGGCTTTTGCTTTCTCTGTTTGATGTACTGAAGTCAGATATATTGTTTTGACCTAAGCATAGGAAAATATGGATGGCCAAATACAGAATGTAAAGAAATGGAATATACTGTACCCAGTTTATCTTAATTCAAAGAAGACAATAGCTGAAGGCAGAAGAATCAGCGCCAGCAAAGCGTGCGAAAACCCAACACCTATCGAAATTAGTGATTGCTGTAGCCATCTCAAAATCCCATCTGCAATTGAGGTTTGTGTTTTGTCATTCCACTTCGATTCATCTCCATATCTATAATTATTGTTGTTTTTGTAGTAATTGATTTATTAACTGTGATTTGCTGGTACTGTATACTCCCTCCATTAAATGAAAAAATGGGTATTTTCTTAAGTCATTTTCACATCTCTGAAATCTATTTGGGCATGCATTTATTAGGTATAGAGAATATTACCCTAGTGTTCAATGTGTTTTCTTATTTGGGAAATGATCCAATTGGATTTCAGAAGTCAAATTGAAACTTTTTTATGGGACAAAGGGAGAAATCGGTTTTATTGGTTTTTAATTGTGATTTGTAATGCTTGAAGCTTGACAAGGCGTATCCCCGGGATTTTATGCAAATAGGGAGGGTGAGATTTATGCTGAAGAAGGATGATGGGACATTTTATAATCCTGCAATTTCCTCTAGTAAGCTCACTTGTTTCTTGATTTTCTTCAAAACAAATCCTTTATTGCGTGTTTTGTAATTCTATAGTTAGATGTTTTATTGGATACAATGCTTTAAAATGTGTTGACTATTTCACGAACATTGTGTCTAATAAAATTGAACTTGCTTTTCTATATTATTTTTATTATGAGGAGAATACTATTATTAAAGAGGTTCTCTGTTTTTCGACTGAACTAGTCAGAAATTATGTTACTAAGGGGAGCCAGCAGGTGTCCTGAAACATTGTATTAGCAGGGAGCGGTATAGTTAAGGGGAGAAACTTACTAATTGAACTCTGTGTTAAAACCAAGCCAGCTTTACCAAGATCTGCCAAACCCCCATTCATCTGCCTTGGTACCCACTGTATTTTGCACCGCCACTGCCTACAGAAAGATCTTTGATGATGCTCAGGTTATATAAATCCTAATAAAGCTGATCTAACTTGTATATATAGCCTTCATCACTATCAAGGAATTGACATCAATCTTTCCCTGCCAAATCCTCCTGTCTCAAGTGAATGATGGTAAAAATCTATTCTCTTGGAAAATTCCTTCTTTTTTGTCAAAATCACCGTTGCCACCATCACCATCACCGTCACCTGCAGTCAATTCGGCAGCAGCAGCAGCACCACCTGCAAATTCAATGCTCTCTTCAGCAACATCACCTTTAGTTAGATAACAAGTCCTATTTTCAGAAAGTACCTTATCACTTTCACCATTGCACTCATTGCTGTTCTGGCGATCATCTTAAACATCACCCCTGCTGTTCCCAACTTTATCCTTTTCGTTATTCACACCAATATCACTATCAGCCTTACCATTATTTTTTTTGGCAATGCCGGCGGAGTTCATCTCAATGTCCTTGACACAGGAAATTCATGGCCATTAACCTCAAGAAGGATTGTTTCATCAATGGAACCTACTGTCTTATAGCAAGTAAGACTAGCATTCTCGAAATGCTTGAGCTGAATGGTTCTATCATCAATCGCCGCAAATTCTAGCAATATTTCTGAAAGTATCCTATGACCAAGCATTAACAGGGACCCCTTTGATTTCAACCCAAGTTCTCAAATAGGCAATCTTATCCTTCTTCCAGTTATCGTAAATCACTAACCCGTCCTCAAAATTATCCCAATTTGCTTCCTCTATGTTCTTCATGTTCTCTTTCGTGTTGAATGATTACATCTATATGAGCATCCAATTTCTTTACCACCTTAACTGAAAAACTAGGTTCTATACTTCCTCCTTTAGTTCTTGAAGATTGTGATAGAATCTGGAAACCATGATCGCCCTTTCCGTTGCATCCTGAATTTGGGGATTGATGGAGCCTTTACACCTTTTGACTTGGTAATGATCTGATAATCCCGATTAGAATCTTTATTATCTTGCTTGATTTGATCAGTTTGTTTAGTTGTTGCTCCCTGCGCCGATACAATTTTCTTTCCAGCCCACCCGATATTGGGATATTTGGCCACTATGGCCCATCTGTGATTATGAACCACCACTTCACATTAAGATTCTTGATTGCATCACCTCCTATGTCAAATCTCCCAAATCCAAATGCTTTTCCATCTTTCTATCTTTTTGTAGGGGCAAAAGTATCATTCACTCTTCCAAATGCTTTGAATAAATTTCTCGATATGCTCTCTCTCTCTCTCTCTCTCTCTCTCTCTCTCTCTCTCTCTCTCTCTCTCTCTCTCTCTCTCTCTCTCTCTCTCTCTAGAGAAGAGATCGAAGCAGAATACTCAACTTAGGTTTTCATCCTAATTCTCTGACATTCTGCAATCAGCAGAAGTTTTTCAAGGATCAACCAGCCAAGCATGAAGCAGGAGGAACTAAGTTCATTTGAACTTTGACCTATTCAAAACACTCTGATTATCCACTTGATACATTTTACCAAGAATGTGGCTTGAATTAGACATTCCGCTGGGTTTGATACCGTGTGCGCCTAGTTCTCTGTCTTTCTTTTTTGTTTTTGATTGACTGCTCATCCGTCCTTCGTATATTCTTTTGTACTTTCTTTTCTATCTAATGTATCCTTCTTTTTCTATCTAAAAGATTATTATTATTATAATGTCTTGTATACCAGTGGCTCCAAAAGAATAGTATGTAGTCGAAGTTCCTTATGACCTTGGAGACGGATGTGGGATCAATATGATATTAATAGACATTGGTGTTTATTTACTTTAGTTTAAGTATTTGGTAGTCATATTAATCAGGTTTCAGCTTTTAGGCTATAAATATACGTAGTCCCTTTTGGTGTCATTTAGGTTGAACTCTGATATTTGAGGCCTTCCTTGCGCATGGTTGCTTGGCTGTTGTAGACCTTAAGAATTGAATCTTAAGCTGGTTAGGCCTTGTTCCAGCTGAAAAAGCTTTAATGATCAATCAGCTGGTAATTAACTATAAACACGCTGCTATTTGGATTCCACGAGCCGTTCTAAGATGAGGTCTCATAATGTTTTCCGATGTGGAATATGGAATCATCTCCGATTTAGTGGAACAAGCCTAGCTTCTAATGATTTTCTACCATCTTCAGATTTTGAAACTCAGGATAACAGACATGACTGAACATCCAATGTAATGCCCCGAGTCCGGAAACCCGCTCCGTTACGTCGCCTGCCCACCGAGCACCTCGGTTAACGAGGTCTACCACAAGTCACCCAACAACAAATTTCTGCTCCTACTCAATGTGGGATATGGGATTTCACATTGAGTAGGATTTAGGAATGGGAATGTAGTGTGACTTAAATGGTTCCCCTTCTACCATCAAGCACCAACTTATCCATGAACTTTTGGGTGGCTTGTGATAGGCCTTGTTGATCCAATTGCTCGTTGGGCTAGTGGGAGGGTGACGTAGCGGATTGAGTTTTCGGACTCGAGGCATTACAAATGGTATCAGAGTGGAGTCCCGTCAAATTGTAGAACAAAGTGTTGCGCGGGGCAAAGTGCTGCACCGCGGGAGACCATTGAGCCCATACAAGTCACCTCTTGAATCCTACATTGCCCGGAGGTACGATTTTGGTATTGGTCCTGTCTTGACGAGGACATCAAGAATTTAAGAAGGGAGGGGGGGAGATTGTGAAATCCCACATCCCACATTGAGTAGGAATGGGAATTTGTGGTTACTTAATAGGTTGTTCCCTCTTACCATCAAGCACCAACTTATCCATGGACTTTTTGGTGGCTTGTGGTAGGCCTTGTTGGCCCAAGTGCTCGGTAGGCCAGTGGACCGGTGATGTAATGAACCGGGTTTATGGACTCGGGGCATTACATTTGGTCACCCAACCAGTTGACTCCCATTAGTAAGTGCATTAAACCATTACATGATTTTTGTTGAAGCTCACCTCACCTCACCAAAACATTATTCCAATCACATGGTGTTTGTTACATTAGTTGGGTTGATAGGCAAATTTCTAGAGTTTTTGTTATATATTGCTTGACTTTTCTATAATCACTTGTATTAGAGAAGAGTGGAAAGCCGGACAACTAGCATCGGGGAAATAGGTTATAGCGAGTCCAAAATCATTCAATCTTCTAGATGTTTGTACGAAATGTTGGAGGCGTAGTGAGACATGAGCATATTTACTTATATTTCCCGGTGACTTGGAGGTTGTGGTGTTTATTGTTTGATAAATGATGTGGAAAAACTAGGGTTCTAGTTTCACTTGCAAGAGGACACAATCAAACAAGTTGTAATTTGGACCAGAGTATCGTAGTCGCAGGGACAGTTATTATACTATAAAAGCTGAAATTGGTTTTTTTTTTTCCTATTCAAGTGGTCGATATTGAATGAATTTATGCCAGTTTAAAACAAAAGAAATTAGTGAGAAATAGACTTCCAATAATTCTGGGAAACGAGTCTAGGGTTGTCAATCCTTTTAACATCAGACTAAAAAAGATAAAAAGCAAGCTCAATCAAATGCAATGTTGAATGTAAATTAAAAAAAAAAAAAAACTCATGAATGTATTGAATTTGAATATTCTTTAATATTAATTCCAACCGAGTGTTCCTTCAAGCATTGCTCTTGGACAATATAGAAATAGATGGAGAGAAGAAAGAGAATTGATTAAGATGGAATAGATAGAGAGAGAGTCGAATATGATTCAGCCTTAAGAAGACTCCTATTTATACCCCATAGGTAAGAGGACAAAGTTTCATCATTTTCCAAAACAGATTAGGAAAGGGTGGGGGAGAATTTCCCATTCAGGCGCCAGCCTTCCACGTTCATGAAATTTCAACCTCTTTCTTCTTGTAGGTTTGAGAATCTGAAGTAGTGTCGCTGCAGTGCCTGGAAAACTTCAAGCACCACTTTCGCTGCACTTAGCTTTTGCAGTCTCTGGAGTCTGGACATTTGGGAATTGGGTGCATAGGTGCCACTCCGCTCATCTTTGTGCTTCTTCTCCTTCTCTATTTCTGGCCTTGGCCTGATCCTCTCCGTACAATTATTTTGGCCCAAAACATGCCTCATTCACTTGGAATATGATCACACCTAGAAAGCAACATCAAAACTCAAAATCAAACCTGAAACAACTCGAAAGCAGGAAAATGAAGTAACAGGTTAGAATGAGTGAGATAAAACACATCAGTATCCACGGGGAGTGGTGGGTTAGCCGTGTTCTGTTTTCTCATGGGTAGGCTGTAGGCATGAAGGTTTCCAGGTGAAGCAAGGATGCTCGGATGGGGCATGTGGAACAAAAGAGCTTTGTGGATATTCAGAGATTATGAGCTTCCAATTCCTCTGTGGGAAAAGATTTGTTTCTGGGCTTCAAATATGAGGCTTAGGAAAAAAATTTGTTTCCAATACCAATCAGTTTTCACCTTTTGGATTCAAAGGCTACAACCTTGGAGATTGAACTTGTCCCCTCCAGGCCATAGGGAAGGAAGACCTTGGTACCAGTATTGTTTTTCATAGTTCACTGTATTTCTTCAAGATTTCTAGTAGTAGATATGAGGAAATGGAAAAGAAAATGCCAGAGCATATGCAATGTTCTCCATTTGGATGAGAAAACTGCTCACCAGTTTCCCTAGGACACATGTTATACACTTTTTTAGAAAACTTTAATGTATCAACACTCACCATGTATTAATGCAATTCCAAATGTAGAGTTTTTAGAGTGTATTGCTAACGAATACCTTAAGTGAGCTTTCAGCATGACCCTTTCAAAAATTAGAAAAAGAGGAAGCGGTGGATTTTTTTTTATCTTCTTTTAAGTGGTTGTTTCAACTTCTTTTGATGCAAAACTATTTTCTTGAAGATATTAAGCAGTCGATTATATTTGGATTTAGGGAAAGGAGTAGCTGAAAAACTACATTTCAATTACCTTTCAATCCCATAGTAAACCATAAACACAGATGGTGCCAAAAATGTGATTTTAGATTCTCTTTCTGTTTTCCTTTGAAATAACCTTTTAACAATGTAAATATAAGACTCACTTTCTGTTCTATTTAACATGCTGGCTGGCTTGTTTGTTTATACTTGTTATCTTCTGCAATATGAGACTTGCTTCTAATTTCTCTTTTGTTGAAGTTAGAACTGAGCTATAATCTATAACATGGATGTTTATTTGTTGATGTAATGGCACTAGTAGTATTACCATTTTTCTATGTTTTGGGTGTGATCAATCATGAAGAGATGAATTAGTAATATATCTGGATTCAATTTCTTGGATTTTCACTTTTTAGGATTGGAGGAATAAGATCAGTTGAAAATATCAAAAAAAATGTTCTAAAACCACGTGAACGGGGGAGACACGGTTGATGCCTGTTTCCGCGTCCTTGTGCTTCCATGTGGTTTCTTATGTTACTTGCACCTGGCATTATATTGCAGAGAAACAGCTGATGCTCCGTGTTGCAGAATTGGTTCCCAGACACCCGGGAAGAACCAAGAAGCCGGAACCTACCTCTACCTCAAATGCTGGACCTTCAAAATCTGGGAAAGGTGGGAAAAAGAAGAGATAGCTTCAGTAACCAACCACTTACCCTTTTGATATTTTGCGCTGGACATCCTAATTTCCTTTTGGGTATGTCAAATTGATGTAGTTTATACACCCATTTTGCCGTTTGAACTGTGCTGCATACTGCCCGCTTTTGGAGTTTTAAACATGGGAATATATAGATTTCTTGACCTGCCAGTGAATTTTTTTCCAGCCAACACAATTTTCTTTTTTGTCTTGTCTCGTAAGCAGATCACGTTTGGCCCATTCCCCCCCCCCCTCCACCCCCCCGGGAAATAATTAGGACAAATGCTGAATCGAGCTCAATACTATTGACTTTCGAAGTTATGTCTGAATCGTAGGGTAAGCTTGAATTAGTGACATACTTACCTTTGTCCCGAAAAAAAATCTTTCCATCTAACTTTTTTTTATCAACTCGATTCACTTTCGACATGTCCTTTGTATTCCGAATGGTAAGTAGACTTGGACGGCTTGGTGCTAGCAAGCTCAACAGATTCTTCAAATGAAATGAAAAAGAGAGATTACTTTTTAAGGAGCCAAACAGCCACTTTTGACCAACAATGTGTTGAGTTCTATTTAGAGTGTGATAAAACCACTGACAAAGCCAAAGAACTTCATAGGCAAAAAAACAAGCAAATGTTTCGACGGATAGAAGTAGAAAATGGAACACAAATGACATTTTTCCTAGAGCAATTAAAAATTGCCCAAACAATCCTATAGGCTAAAACTGTTATCCTTTTTTTTTTTTTTTTAATCTAATAACCCCTCTCTCCTTCTTGGGACATTTTCTGCCCGTTTCCACCCATCTCCTTTAAAGAAGTTGCCTGGTACAGAATAATGGAGAAACGACATAACCACACACCAAAACCACTTCTAGCAACTTCAGTCATCAATCGCACCTACAAAAATGCGAAATTGCTAGCGTGCGGACGTCCGCATATGCGAACGTTTACGAGTATTTGGTAAAAAGTTATAGTTCATTGGTAAATTGTTATAACCTTTTGGTAAATGACATAACCACACACCAAAACCACTTCTAGCAACTTCAGTCATCAACCGCACCTACAAAAACGCGAAATTGCTAGCGTGCGGACGTCTGTATATGCGGACGCTTACGAGTATTTGATAAAAGTTATAGTTTATTGATAAATTGTTATAACCTTTTGGTAAATTATTTATCAAAAGGTTATAACAATTTATCAATGAACTATAACTTTTTACCAAATTATCGTAAGCGTCCGCATATGCGGACGTCCGCACAATAGAGGAGTCGACAAAAACAAACTAATACTCCATTCGTTTTTTCATTATTTTTCTTTTCTGTGACGCGCGGCACATTAAGTGTAGTCATTACATACTTACCTAATACTCAAAAAACTCCTGACTTAAGTACTAAGTAAGCATATGAAAATTACACCATTAAAAGTCGACCCAAAATATTTACATTAGCTATTACCATAACATTTTCAAAAGCTCAACAGACTATAATTGATATCTTAATTGTCTAAGGTTGCTTATATTATAAAGGGACAACTTCATAAATGGTCTCTCAAACTTTGACCGATTCTATGGGTAGTCCATGAGCTTCAAAACGCTTTATAGATAGTCCAAAGTTTGAAAAATCATCTCATAAATGGTCCCTGCCGTCAAATTGGTGTTAATTCCTTCGTTATCTGTCATGTGCAAGTCATGTGACCACAATAAAATAGTAATTTTAAACTCTTCTTCTTCCTTTGAGAGAGCCACTATCCACCACCACCACCATCCACCACCAAAAAATCACAAATCAAAATCAAAATTAAATTAAACAAATCAACAACAATCTACAAGAGCAGCACCATCGTGTGCGGGGTACATCTTCACGCTGCGGCAGTCCCAATTCTGGGCACATCGTACAAAGAGCACGAATCCACCGCCGTCGTGCATCCAGTTCTGGGGTTTCGAATCCTTCCGTTCGTGGATCCAGAGAAGAAGAGAAGAACAGAACAAACGAATACTCCATAGCCACCGCCGTCGGATTCCTCCCCCTTCACCGTCGTCGGATTCCTCCCCCTTCACCATGACAGAAGGGGAAGGAGTAGGTCTGAGTGTTGGAACAATTCCTTTATCTTGCTTACCTCGATCTCGGATAATCCACAGTAGAGCTGCCCCCAAGAGCTCGTCGGATTTAATGGTGAGGAAGAAGCACGCTTCGATTTCTATGAAGCTCGCCGGATTTAATGCGTGAACCCAGATCTGGGAGGGAGAGGGAGGGAGTGAGCATCTGGGTTGCTCCTTTGCTGCTGCTCCATCCCATCTTCTTCCGGATCCATCCCAGATCTGGTCTCCTGCTCCGTCCCATCTTCTTCCTTCGTTCCAGATTGAATGCGTGAACCCAGATCTGGGCTTGATGAGAATGGGTCGGTGGAGAGGAGAGGGAGACTGGATGATGGGTTGCCGGCCGACGAGATCGAGAAGAAGGTGGAGGATGGTGTTGAAGGAGAGGCGCCAGCGGATTTGCTATAGTTGGGGGGGGGGGAGGAGTTTAAACACAGAAATGGGTTTTATATTTAGTCCCTGTATTTCTATCTTTTCAGAATTGCCCCTTGAATAAATCAGTTAA
>JAOWAN010030162.1:0-19398 GCA_028566635.1 Lobelia cardinalis | reverse complement strand
TAATAAAAGAAGAGTTTCTTCTTTGTTTTACTCAATACCCTTTGGTGGATTCCATAGAGTAGAGAGTGTCTTCATTTTCTATTGTGTTTCACTTGTATTTTCCTCCGTGTTTCCCTCTTTCCGGTATCACATAGTGTCTTAAGATCAGAAGACAAAGACCTTACCTCTGCTAACACACTTCTGAAGGCTGGAGTTGAAATACTAAAGTCTAAGGTTGGTGAGGTACACTGTTTAAGGGATGAAAACCTTTACCCAAAATCTACAGTTCAAAGTATGTTGCTCAAGTGTATGACTTGGGGAAAGACAATGATGACATGATAAAGGCCTAGCTTACAGCCCTAACACTAAGTCGGAACCTCAGGAACCAAGTTGAATGATTTAGGAAACCAATCCTTCTGATTTGGTTGGCCCAGCAGAGATAAAGTTTGCAACTATATATACCTCTGATGTACCATAAGCTGCATGCTAAGATTGGATGCAAGAATAAATAGAACTCTGCTGATGAGTTCTTTGTTTCTTTAAAAGTAGATCGTATTGGCAAGGTAGTGTCTCACTAACCTGCTGATGATGTAACTGCTAAGAGGAACATGTAATGCATCCGTACGAATCCTGCTGTGTTTGTAAATCCTACTGGACCAAAGCTTGTTGTTGCCAAATACAAAGAGAAAGTCTTAGAATGTGGTGAACCTAAACATTATGTTTAGTGTTCTAAGAACATGTGCTTTAATCATAACGTTCACCGGTGCCTCCTAAGATTCATACCAAATGCCAATAGGCAAAAGCTTAAGGTCAAACGGGTGTGGTCCCAAAGAGAGTCTGACCTCTGGACCCATACCAACAAAGGGTACCAAGCGCTTAATGTTTTAGTTTCAGATATGATTTATTGCTAATGATTCATGCAAATACGCATGAATTTTAGATAATGAATGTTCAAAACACATGACTGGAAGCAAGGACCCGCTGATCGATTTTGTGGAAGAGAAAGTTCCATCAGTGATGTTTGGAGACTACAAAAGAGGTAAAATAATAGGTTATGGCAGCATAGTCAGAGGTAATATTATTATCAAAAAGGTATTTCTGGTAAGAGGCCTAAAACTAGGGATGCAACTAGGGTTGTAAATTCAAATTGTTCAATGTATATGTATATTTAAATTCAAATGACGGTTCGATTACGGTTCGAGAAATTCTCAAACTGCACGATTCGGTTCGGTTCGGTTCAGTTTGCGGTTTCGACACATCAAACCAAATCACCGATATCTAATGTATATGTATATTTTCATATCAATCCCTCATATTTTCTATATATTCATATATACCCCTTTAATTTTATATATAAAATAGAATAATAATTATATTTTAATTTAAACTTAATTGTATTATGATGAACTTATAAATTATATAATTTTTAAGTTGTATTGTGCTAAATATTATGTAAACAAACAACATAATTGCATTATTTTTTAATTTTTATTATGATCATACGATATTAATGTTAATAATAATATTTTTTTAATTTTTTGTTATAAATCTTATATTATATTTAGTTTTTTTTTTTGTAAAATTATAAGATTTTTTCTAAACCTATAAACCGAACCAAATTATAAGATTATAAGATTTATCGGTTCGGTTCGGTTTGATTTTTTAGTTTCGCGGTTCGATTTAGATTTGAAAATGTTCAAATCGATAGGATGCGGTTTATACCCCGAACCAAATCAAACCGAACCATTGCACCTCTAATGATAATGAGGCGGGTTAGGGGTGAGTATCTCCGAAATCGAACCCACCCCGACTTTCTCACTCCCCGCCCCGAACCTGCCTAGTCCCGCAAACGTAAAGACCCGAACTCGTACATTCATAATTTTTTTTTTTAAAAATTTAATTATATTTTTAACTCAATTCAAGCACTCAAAGTTTAAAAATATCCCATTTTCAATGTAAACTATGTACATATTATTAAAAAAAATGTACATAACACTAGCCAGGTTGGATTAGAGGCAGAGTGGAAGCTAAACCAAAATCCACCCCGAACCCGATCGAGTCTTAAAAATTTATGAGAAAATTGGGTTCAGAAAAATTATCATCCCTACTTAAAACACAACGTACTTAATATGTCTCAATTTTGTGATAAGGGTATGAAATATCTCTTTACTATTGATAGTTTCTTTGTCAAGGAGAGTTCTACCGGTAAAGTTGGATTTCAGGTACTAGATCTAGTAATGTCTGCAAAATTGACTTTACAACCTATACAACTCCTTCCAAAGTTTGCCTATTCAACCAAAACCCCAAGTACAACTGCTGGCTATGACATAAGAGATTATCCCACTTAAATTTCAAATATCTTTCCATGATTTCCAAATAAAACCTCCTAAATGGCCTTATATCCCTAACAGCACAAGGTTATCAAGTCATCATTCAAATCTGAACTTTACATATTCACTCATAGACTTTGTGGAAGCATGTATACACTTGTGGTCATGGACGATTACTCAATATAAACCTAGATTGAGATGCTGCACTCCAACGATGAAACCTTAGAGGTAGCAACCAAGCTATTTTAGAAAGATGCAAAGCATGAAGGCAAGGGGCATCGTTCGAATAGGACTAGAAAATGGAACTGAATTTCAAGAACAAAATATTGGATTGCTCATACTAAATACTTTGTTTTGTGTTGTAGACTCCTTGTTCCCACCATAATTTTCTTCGGATGAAGACTCAACCTTCTTGGTTGTACCCTCATCGTTCTTCCCTCTTCTTGCCCTAGCGATGATTTTTCCTTGGCTATCTATATCGATAACGATAAAAGATAACTTTTGAAAAAATAGATTCTCAATGAGGATGCAAATTTTTGAAAAGTTTGTGCGTTAACCGTTGTTGGAATTGTTTCCCAAATTGATTTATTGGAATTTTAGGGAAGGGACAAAAGAATTTGGAGAAGAAAAAAAAATCGAAAAGGGCCCACTTGGAGCAACTAAATAGCGGCCACAGATTCACATAACAGCCATTCAAGGCCATGATACCATGGAAAGTAGCGCATCGCACCACACCTTCTGAATCTCATACACACTAGTCAAACATTTTTTTTTCACCCACACACCATAAACGCTCTTCACACATTTTTACACTTCCGCAAAACACAACCCCACACCCTTTTCCACAAACTCTTTTTTAGTAAAGTTCAAAAATTTTAATTTATTATATTTTTATACAAATATAATATTCTTTAAACATATTTAATTAAATATATATTTTTAATTTTTGTACTTTATAATTTTTAACAAAATATATTCTGATTTTGTTTATAAATATATTTAATTTTTTTTTCTTGCAGGAACAATTTTTTTTAGTAATTACGGTTCGGGTCAGAAAGTCGATTTTTATTGATTTTATTTGATATTTTGTAACGAGTAAAGTAAAAAAATAGGAGAGATAGAGAAAAAATAATAGGATCCACCAAAACTTAAAAATCAAAAACGATGTTAAACTAACTGCCATCGTGAGCCAAGCCTACATAATTTGTAACCAATCCCCTTAATCCCCTCGAAAAGCAGCTATTGTAGCCTAAAATAACAACTGAATTGGAGGGAAAACTCAACCTTGAAAGTTCGAACACAACACACACACACGCGCGCACAAATTACATACATACACACACACAGCACACACACACACACACAGCACGCCGTGGAGACTCCTCGATTCGATTGAGCAAAAATGGAGGACAACATATTAGCCCTAGCAGCTCCACAGCCGCTCGATTTCTACACCCTTCGAAGGTAAGATTCAAACTCACATATCCTTACACAGTACAAATGTTACGGTACAACAATAATCGTATGCAGTTATCTGATTTTATGTCTTTCTAATTGCAGCCGAATTCATCAATTAACTGAAATTCAAACTAATAGCAGCGATGCTAATTTACTCTCTTCTTACGAGGAGGAGGAATTGTTGAAAGACTGTGTACTCCAGGTGATACCCATTATTTTAATTTTATAATAAAATTGCGTAATTGGTCCAATTTTTCGTTTTCATTTTATTTACGTTTGTTACCTCCATGTTTGATTTATAATCTTTATTTGTCTTCGTGTTAAAAATTAATTGAAACAGGACAAATTCACTCGGGTTCTTTCGAACTACGCTGATCTCAGCTCCTTAACATTTGAAGATTTGGGTATATGTTTCTCCCTCCGAGCTTCATTCTTATTTACACACACATATGCACACAATTACCATTCTTATTAACTAGCAGATATAACCAAGCTATAGTTTGGAAAAAGTTAACACGTGCCTTAAGTGCACATGAAATGATACTCCCTCTATTCAATGCAAAGAGTCCACTTTTAACTCTTTTCAGTTAATAATATCACATTTTCTTGAGTGCTTATTTTTTTAGATACATAAATTACGGTTCATAGTATTTTAAATAAAAAAATTTCATGGTCGAAAATTTATCACCTTAAATGTAAAACTATGCTAAAATTTTAGATTGGACTCTTGTTGGAACGAAGGGTATACTTGATTTAGAACAATTCTATTTAGTTTAATGAATTGCGCAAGTACCAATTCCTATTGGGAAGTTTTAGCAGAGGTTAGTATGTTTAGGTGCTTAAAATGTCCCTTAGGGTCATGCTAGACAAACCCATGATAGCGTTCGTTATCAATTTTCTCTGTATCTCCTCACACTGGTATACACACACACATCCGCACACTCACATATGCACTCACTAATTCGCTCATATGTGTTTTCATTCATTGGTTGAACCTTTATACATTTCGTGATGATTTACATTTAAGATGCTTGTTTGGAGCATTTGGAAGGGGAACTTAGCATGGTGGAAGCTGAAAATGTTAAAACTTTTGATGAAATCGAGAATCTTACAAGGGAATACTTGCAAGGTAAAAACCTTATATCAGTACTTAATGAATTGTTCCATGTGAATCTGGATGCTTTCTATGAGAGCTAACATCGTAGTTCTTATGCGGCTATCTTCTTGCAGATTCTAACCGATTGGATAGCAATATTGAAGGATTAAACTGCTCGTTGGAGTTCATCGAATCTCAGGTTGGTTGCCTTTGTTTTAACGAGAGTTTTCATGATTAAATTCATGCACTTTTATCATTGCAGATTACTTTGTTGACTGCTAGTATATATGCCAGGGTTCCCTAGATAATAACCCTCCTGGCATCGTTTGAATCATCTATGAGCATTTTCAACTCCCTTTTTTCATGTTGATTTTCGTATACCAACCAAAAGAGTTTTGAGTATAGACTAATATATAGCCTATTTGTTCTTTTCTTAATAATGAAATGTGTTATTGAGAACATGTCCTATGTAAGAAATCAGAGTGGATTTTTTGACATGTTGTAATGACTGTGAAGACATGAGTTTATGCGCAATAAGCATATCAAAACAGTTGAAGGAATTATTTTTTGTAGGACAACTATTAGACCCGTTCTACTCTAGAACTTACTACACGTCTTTCGCTACTAGTAATATGCATGGCAACTTGGTTATCACACCACAACTTCATTGGTAAAGTCACTCCAAATCCAATTTCTTTCAAGAAGTGTGGTACCCACGAGTTCTTGGGTAGTCTGGTCCATCGAACGATACTTAGATTATGCACTTAACATTGCCATGAGACCAAGTTTCCACCCACAAACACACAATACCCCGCGGTAGACTTTCTGTCCTCTGGTGAACTAGCTGAATCAGCATCTGTGAAGGTCTCAACCTGTGCATATCCTTGATCTGTGTACATGACCTCTTTATCGGGCGCCCCCTTCAAGTACTTCACTATTCGGATCAAAGCATTCCAGTGAATAACAATCAGATTACACTTACCGAAAAAGCAATGTTCGGACGAGTCACAACAAGGTAGTTAAGCTTACCAACCAATCTTCGAAACTGTTTTGGATCTTCAAACTATCTCTTTCACCGGCCTCAAGTTTGACATTCAGCTCCATTGGTGTATTCTACTAAAGTAAATCAAGGACATACTTCCTTTGTGAAATGAGTATCCCTTTCTTGGATCGAGTCACTTCAATCCCAAGAAGTACTTCAAAGAACCCAAATCTTTTGTTCAAACTTGGTTCCAATGCAGGTCTTGAGCGCATTGATTCCCTCTACATCACTCCAAATGTCATCAACATATATAACGATAAGAATATAACCACCATCACTTTGGTCTTATCACATGCATTTCTTCGCAATCCGAAACGAAGCATTACCTTACTAAACCTTCCAAACCAAGCTCGAAGGACTTCCTTAACTTGCACATCTTATCACACTCCCCTTAAGCAATTGTTCCATATAACCTTCTTCCTCTAGATCACTGTGAAGAAAATTTCTTCACATTTAACCGATACGATGGCCGATGGTTAGAGGCCGCCAAAGTGATGAGGATTTGAACAAAGGTCTTGGCTACCGGTGAGAACTTATCTTTGTAATATCATACCCTTTGGATACCAATTTGGCTTTTAATCGAGCCACACTCCCATTTGGATTCATTTTGACAACAAACACCCATTTGTAGCCATTAGCTCTCTTCCCTTCCGGAAGAAAGACCAAATCCCAAGTTTCGTTAATTTAGGAGCCTCAATTTCCTCTTCCATAGCCTTCCAACCACTATGACATAAAGCCTCAACCACAGTTTTAGGAATAGCAACACCTTTAATGTAGGCATTAAAGGCGCATGCAGAGTGAGATATATGATTATAAGAGACATGAGAAGCAATCGGGTGAGTATAAGTACATTTACCTTTTCGAATGGCGATAGGCATGTCTGAATCAGAATTTGATAACATGGGATGAAGTACATGGATTGAATCTAGGGTTATCTCCTCCGGAGAGGAATCCATGACATGATCGCGAGGACATTGAGCGGACACGCTTGTGAAAGGGGGACGAGAGGTTATTATTTTTAGATAAAAGAAAAATATCATTAATAGAGAAAGAAGTTACAAAGAAAAGCGCAAGAGCCAGCAAAGTAAAAACGTACAAAAACACACAAATTAATGAAGTAGGCTCTCCAATCCCTAGACAAATCTCCCAAAGACAATCCCCGGAAAGCGCCAAAACTTCTAGCCCAAAAAGAAGACTACAAAGTGATCTTCTCCGACAAATGCGAGATCGGTAATTCTCAAATGTTCCACAATAGACTGAACACGACACATTCCCACAGTAAAGAACCATTCCTAGAGCGACCAAAACTCAAATGTCTAATCATACAAAGATCCTCCAAACTGCGAGGCATGGTGCAAATCTCTCCTTGCAACCTAAACAACATGCACCAAAGATTCCAAACCATAGGGCAATGTATAAACAGATGATCGTGAGACTCGCTAGCTCCCATGCACATAACACAATGTTTTTCCTGTTTCATCAACTGTAAGTTCTTCTGTTTATGTTAAATTGAGATAGTGTGCTAGTTTATTGAAAGGAGTAAGGACTAAATAATGTATTTTCAACATTTTGTTCAGATGTATTAGCGTAACCAGAATATGATCATGTTTTACTCGTGCTTTATAACGATTATCTTGGCAAGGGAATAGGCTGCTAAACTTAAGAATAAGTGGCTTGGTGTGAGGGATTTTGGGGTAGTTACAATCGTCCATCAGATAGGCAGGATCCCCTTTTCTTTTACTTGACTATGGCCACAAAAGAGACATGCCAAAGATTCCAGTTAGTAAGTCTGGGAAACAAATTCAATTTCCTTGTATCCAGGTTTATTTTTGTTCTCCCAGTCTTCTATTTTTGTTCTTTTTATCTGACGCCTGTTCTTTTTTTAATTTCTTTTGTTTTTGATGTGTGCTTCTTATATTATCCATCTATTCAGCACCTACAACTTGTTATTTTGTTGCAGCAGTTATCTTAGGCGAGAATGGCATTGGACTAAACCATTTCAAATAAACTTTTGATCCTAATTGTAACTTGGCTAATGGACTAGAATAGAATTAGTCATTCAGTTATCATCTTACGTGTAAAAAAACAGTAATTTTCTAATGCATTCTTGAGGTTGAAATCGAAGTAACTGTACGTAAGATTGTCTTGGTTCTCTCCAGTTAACACTTATACACCGATGTCAATTCAACTATCTCAAGCTCATTATTTACATTCAAACTGAAATAAAATTACGTATCAGTGTTTACAGAAATCTCAAAGCAAGCAGGTTTTCTATATTGTAGTGCAATCTCTTGGTAGCGATCATTTGGTTTACCATATGTGTATATTTTCAGGACTGTTTGTATATCATTTTCAGCTTTTATTTATACTTTTCGTATAAGGCCATGACATCTTTTTATCATGTTCTAGGGTCTAGAGAAAGAAAAAGCAGATGCACATCTTGATTGCTCCTCTTGGGCAGAAGATCAAATGGTTCCATTAAGTGCACCTGGAAGCTGCAAGTTTAAGGTTCAATATAATTCCTGTTGGCTACAGCTTGGATACACCTTAATAATGCAATGTTAAACTTGGGCACAATTTATAGCTTTTATACCTATTCATGTTTTCTGTCTTTAAGTGGCCTTGATCTTTAACTTTGATAGTCTTTCTATTTTAAAGATACTAGCACTTGAGACTAAGGTTGAGAAGAGAAAAAGAACTTTGAAGTCATTACAGGATCTTGACTGCATTTTAAAAAGGTAATTATGTGCGTAGGTATACAAGTATTCTATGTTGTTTACTTTTGTGCCAGCGTCTAAATACTTCCCTTCTTTTCTCTTAAAACATATTGTTAGGTTTCAGAGTGTTGAAAAGATAGAGGATGCCTTGTCATGTTTCAATATTCTTGAATGCGAAGGAAACTTTATTGGACTGTCTTTGAGGACATACATTGCTGACTTTGAAAGTTTCCTCCGTGAACAAAAGGTAGAAAATGTCAGTGATACATTGGAGCAGAGTCATGAATTGTCAATAGAAGTTATGGATGGAACCATGGACCTGAAACATGCCGAGGTATTTTATGTTTTAAACATTTGAGTATTGAATAAAGTTGCTTCATATTCCTAAAATTAAAAGCGTATGTTGTTGTTAAACAAAGAAATGCTTATTGTATGTTTAGTTCCCTAAAAGGCACAATTCCTTGAATCCTGTCACAGGCTATTAGGAACATAAATACCTTTATATACTGGTAACTTACTCGAATCATGACTTTTGCTACTAGACTCAACGCCCACGGGATAATATTTGGTGGTCTAGAAGCAGTGAAGCATCATGCGGTGATCCCGACCAATGAAAAGTTACCAAAATGCTAAGGGGCACCTCTTTTTGAAAAAAGCTCGTACACTAAATTTAAAAGAGGTGCCACCATGACACTATCATGACTCGTTATTGGTTGGGAAGCACGACTTGGATGTTTCATGAGTGCTTCCTGGCCATGGAATATTTCCTTCTACCACCGCCACTTTATTCTATAAAAACCAAAATTCCAGGTGATTTTCAGAAAAAAAATTAATCATTTACATTCGTAACATTCTAGGTTTAGCTCAGACGTCAGAGGCATCAAATCCAGAATGCTATCATTAATTGAAGCCTGTGAATTAAGAATGGAATCACAATATGCAATAATAGGGGATTCCAAAAAAGATAGTCAGATAAAGTATCTGGATATGCTAAAACTATTTTTATTTAACAAGTACAGAGTAGAAGAATTAGAAGTAGTACAAACTCACTATGTAAATTAGTTTTGAAGTACATCATTACATGATGGCTGCTAGAATTGTTCCTTTCCGAAACAAATTGTCAGCTAGTAGTTTTTTTATTGTATTGCTTAGGTAAGGCTTCCAATGTCCCCCGGCTTGTAGGTCCAGGTTCGATTGTCAGCCCCCATTATTTATATGTTTTTTTGTTATTCATAAATTGTGCAGGGTACTGTTCCTGTTCCCTAACTAAGTAACTAAAAAATCGTACATTCTTTTAAGTTGAGTATATGAGTTATTTACAAACTGTTATCGTCAAGCCAACTATACCAGGACCCCTTTCAGCTAGGCACCAACCTCCACGTCATAGTGGCCGACAACCTAAAGCTCACATTCAGGAGTCAACTTGCCTTTGCAGCTCGGTTCAGCTCGTAAGCGAGCTGCCACAAAGGACAGACAGGGACTTCGTAAATCTGGCATGTAACTAGACTGCACTGACCAAATCCTATGATTTCACGGATATCGGCAGAGTTGACCGAACATGACAGTGACCTTTCATAGGACACTTTACCAATTGCCAAGCTGTCTCCCCACCCTTGTAGAGTATTCAATGCTCCTATAAATACCCCAATACTCGGATCATTTATGGTACATTATCTATACACACATTCTTAACTGCACCGATATATTATGCCTGTGAGCAGCTCGCCTAGACTCGCTTTCTACGAACGAGCTGTCAAGCGAGCTCCACAATTCATAGCAAATCTCTTACTCTCACGCCCGAGGGTTTAAGCAGGGTGAAATGCTTACTTCCTTCACTTGGGTGTTCAAGGATTGCCATCTCATATTCCTTCATCATCAAGCTAACTTGTCCGTAACCCTAATACTTAAGCCATCTCATATTCCTTTATCGTCAATTTGGGCACGATGAGAGGTTCCGTTGCTGGGCCAAGTTTGTTTTAAGGTTTAATATCCACTACTTCTTAGCCAAAAAAATCCTGACCATCTAGACTACCAAATGGCCAATCCTTCTGAACTTACTACCCTCCTCAAAACGGCCACGTACCCAATGGTGAATAGCAATCAATTTCAGCTGGAGTTAGAGCCTTGAGGTCCAATGCCTCTGGACTCAACATTATATTCGAAGAGCTTGTGCCCAACTGGCGAGCTACTAATGGTCAAGCTAATGACTTGCCATCTCTACGGCAGGAGGGAAAGCTCTGGCAGGCTGAATGGCCAAGACTCGCAAAACAATAGGTAGAACCTAAAAACTCCTCTGGTACAAACAGGTTCACGACCAAGTTAACATTGCCCATCTGAGGCATATGGCTTAACTACTCACGCGGTTGCTGCAAGTTAACACCCAATTGCTGCAACTTGATGAACCTCCCCTCCAATTTTCCAGAACCCACAGTACCTCGCACTGAGGTCCGACAAGAACCTAGATTAACTCGCCCGGCGTCGAACAGAAATGCATCCGCGGCCCAATCGCTAAGTCAAGCTCACACAACTCGCCTTCATTATGGACTAGATTAGCGTACACAGTCGCCTAAGGGGCCCCGGTTCGAATCGCATCCCAAAGAGAGCCATTTCGCAACCCTGGGAGAGTTCGCCTAGAGGAGACCCAATACAGCGAGGAAGCAGGACACCTTGCGTCTACTAGAGGAATGCTAGAGACAAGAGTGAGAGGGTTCCACGCAGGGAGCAAGCTAGCTCGAAAAGAACTAGAGAAACAGGGCCCTCTCACTTAGAAGAAGAAAGGAGGAAAGAAAGAGACATGAGGATCAGGAAGAGATCGTTAACCTCCGGAGCCAACTAACCACAGCTCGGTCCGGAAAGAAGTGAAAGCTAGGCGTATTCGGTGAAGGGACATCCACTAGGAAAGTAAGGGGCAGCCTTCCGGCCCCACGACCCTTTAGCAGAGGTAGATGCCGGATCTTAGCTTGCTCCTTAGGGAAAGTCCAACCAAACTTGGACGCCACAAATAGAAACTTTGGAGTAGGCTTTGCGACTTGTTGAGCCATCCATCCAAAATCTGCACGCCCCGTGGGCAGACTTTCCCTGCACCTTGCTGTTGATCGCCTGGAAAGTAAAGAAGTAATGAAGCAGATCGATCGAGGGCCTCGAAACTGATTGACAGCTACTATCGTGAGTATAACGGACTAGGATTGTCATGCTCTTTTCCAGTCCCAAGTATGTCAATCTATCAAGCTGAGGCCTGCAAAGAGTGATAAAGGAAACCAGAATGCGGGTCGCGTTGATAGACAACTTGAGGGGCATTGCATGGGTCCTTTCCATCGGCTCGACAATCAAAGGGTCAAGAGAAGGCCTCAAGCCCGCCTCGGTTTGGCTAGGGCAGAAGGCCATCTCCTCTCTAAGATTGTGAGCCTGCTCCAACGTCAGGTCGATGGGCGCAGCCCTACATCTGTAGACATCTAGGTCCGGATTGTACAACTCCTCCCAGCTCGCCACATCCGCGTCGCTTGTGGGATGTAGTCAAGGCACCTCTCCTTTTGCGAGGTGCCGGCCCCTACCCCCGTGGCTATTTACTATATGTTTTTGGTGACCATTGGTCGAGGGTTGGGCCGCAGGCTCGCTGATTACGACAATCCACGTCGTCAACTGCAGTCGCACAACTGGAAAATGAGGCAGAGAAAGAGCTGGAGGAAGCACCATCAGAACTCAAGGAACTAACCAGATTGAACTCCGCATCACTGTTGCCACCAAAGCCATAAGCACTTGTTGCTCTAGACATAACTCTAAAAGGGTGTGTAAGGCGAGGGGAAAAGTACTTAGGTTACGAGGATGTTAATCAAGCCGGTCATACTAGCTATCTCGAGCATAATACATCCTAAGATGAGTTGTTGTGGTCCAAAGCCATCTTCCTTAGGAAAAATGATGTTTTCAAAGTGATAGCCAACCCCCCTCATAAGATCAAACACCGCGTCATTTGTTCTCGTAACCCAAGAAGTCCCCTCCAACTTGTACACCCTCTTATGGAAAGGGCACTAGGGGTGGATAGGTTCTTCTTGAGTGTTTAAAGAAGTTCCATTGGTGGAGGCCATTTCAAGTCTCAAAGAGATTCTGGGAAAAATCCTAAACAAGATCCCTAAGTCTTCACTCAAAAAAAGAAAAAAAGACAGAAGAAAAGTAAAGAGAAACACCGTGTACCATAGCGGATGGATGTAAGAGAGGTGAAATCTTCAAAGTCTTATAAAAAAAGTTCCCAGTAATGACTTCGTAAATGGTTTGCTCTTCTGAAGATCCGTAAAGAGTGAAAAGGAGGGATCCCTCGCGTCCGTACCACACACATTTTTGCCTGCATTAAATGAGTGACATCATAAAATACCAGCTCTACCTAATGCCCTTATCTTGTTGTGGTCCAAAGGAAAAACTCACAAGGGTCAATAGCTCAAAGCAAGTTGCTTGAAATAAAGTCTCTTTGGTTAGATTCACTTCGCCTACAGACGGGGGGACAACTGATGTGCCCGAGCTGGAGGTTTCCTACCTGGACGCACGTGACCTGACAGCAAGCCGACATAGACCCCCTCGAGCTAGGCACCACCCGTTATGACTTCATAGCGGCCGGCGACCTGAAGCTCACATTCAAGAGTCAACTCGCCTTTGCAGCTCGGTTCAACCCGTATGCGAGTTGCCACAATTGACAAATAATTACTTTCAATAACTGCGGTGCGTGCATGCACACAACTAGAAAATGTTGACCAAATCTCAAGATTTCAAGGATAGTAGCAGAGTTGACCCAATGACCTTTCATGGGACACTTCACCGAACGCTAAGCGGTCTCCCAACCCTAAGAGGGTATTCAATTCTCCTATAAATACCCCATACTCAGCTCATTTATGGTATTTTATCTACACACACATGCTTAACTGCACCTCTATATTACGCATACGAGCAGCTCGCCTAGACTCGCTTCCTGAGAATGAGCTGTCAAGCGAGCTCCACAGTTCATGGCCAAATCTCTTACTCTCACCCCTGAAGGTTTAAGCAGGGTAAAAACCTTTCTTCCTTCACTTCGGTGTTCCTTTGTGATTGTTTCGGGTTCAAGGATGGCCTTCTCATATTCCTTTATAATCATGTCAACTTGTCCATAACCCTAATACTTAAGCCATATACCCGATCGTCAGTTTGGGCTTGATCAAACCTTGAGAATGGATTTATGTAAGAGTGAGGTAGGTTTTAGAAGGTGTACAAACGTATAGAGAGATGGAGGAGAACAATTAGAGCCATTAATCTTTTAGAACCTTCTATCACTTGAGGAACTAGAAGAAAGAGCACCAACAGGGGAAAAATAAACAAAACTTCTGTTTTACTCTTTCTCAATGAGATTTGAGGATAGGCGGTGGGAATCCCATTAGATGACCCCACATCTAAAGAGTGGAAACAAAGTTATATACTGGGTCATGTGCAAGGAAGATAAGTTGATTAGTGTGGAAAGGAGAACAAACAGGTCTCCAAAAATGTAATTACTTAAGGAAAGAAACGGTTGGATAACTGAGACATAAATTTCCAAGGATTTGCAACGGGAACAAGGGGGCCTGATTAAGAATCTTATCTAAAGTTCCCAGGTCCAAACTATCTATTGATTGCATGATGCCAAGAGAGACAAATTCAAGGGAAAAGCACTTGATAAGTTGGTTAACAAACCCAAGCCTCCTTCATTGACAGATCATCTTTCTTACCTTCCTCCATCCCAAACCATGGAGATCTTTCATCGACTTCTCAATGGTTAAGGTTACTTGATTCGGAAGCTCAAATAAGGAGGGAAGTTTGGGTAAGTAGGAATAAATGAAAGAAGTGAATGGCGTTGATTTTCCCTAATTGTGTTTCTAGGATTTGTAGGTGAGACAAGTAGGATTTGTCAGAAGGTGTTTGCTGTTTACGATATAGGGTTGATCTTTCTACCGGAACAACCCCAGCCCCCTTCCACTTATTAAGTGGGTTTACAATCTTTCCCACTACAGGATCCTAGGACACTGACCTAGTTCCAATGAGTTGGAACACGAGCATACAAAAGGTGAAAGACATAGATTCTACATCTTGTTATGGATTTATAAAGGTTGACCTCGTTAGCTTGATATACATAGTTGGGCCCATATCTAACAGCTTAAGCTTTTAGATGAGTTGGTAACTTAACAAGATATCAGAGCTTTGGTTTGGCAAGGTTTTGGGTTCAGGTCACCTGCTTGCATTTGTTACCCGCATTGTTATGGATTTGATAGTGCATAGTGTTAGCACCCTGTTTGGTTTGTGATGTCCCCGTTGAGACATCTTTACTAACTCTCCACGTGTGAGCAGGTCACACATGATGGGGGAATGTTAACTTGATATACATAGTTGAGGTCTTATGTAATAGCTTAAGCTTTTAGATGAGTTGGTAATTTAACATATACATTTGCAAGTTTGTATGGTAATGAGGACATTACAGAGGCAACTGACATTATTTTTTTAGAAAGAAATGTATCATCTGTAAATTGGATATGAAAAACACTCACCTCGTGATTACTGGACAACCCTCATAAAGGCCTGCCTCCGAAGCCCTCACCAACATGCAACTCTTAATATCAACCACTAGGGGAGAAGAGAAAAAGGAGACCTAGGGTCTCCTTTCCGAAGGCCTTAAAAGCTGATAGCCAAAGACTCGATGCACTGTTAACTACAACCAAAAAGTAGATGATTCAAGGTGTCCCACAATTCACCGAAGTGAGCTTTTATCTATTCCGATTTCTTCACCTTCCGAAACCTATTCCATAAAACACAAGTTATACCGCAATTTTTTTTAACAATTTAGTTTAACTATTCCAATTCTGTCTAGTTTCCTATTCACTTCTTCGACAACCCCACAACGAATGCAGAATCATTAATCTTCATGTTAGAACTTCAGCTGACATATTATGCACACCAGTTAACTTATTGGGCGTTGATTATTAATTTTAGGGAATAGAGTGATCACTAGGTGAAATGGTGTATAAATATAGATTGAAGAAGAAAGTAAGACAAGAAGTAAGCTAAAGTATGTATAAACTTAGTTTGCCATAGACGTCACACCTACGGTCAAAAATCAAGCGAATCATTTTTCATGGAAAAGTATATATATCGTGTCTGTGTTGACTTACAGCACTAGATGACACTATATAAGCTTACTCCATTATAACTAATAGGTCTTGAACTATCTATTCGGAACATGCAAACATTACTTAAACACTGCATAAACTATAGAAAACCATAATAAGACCGAGTGACATATTCCATTCTGACCAATGTGTATCTACATCAACAATATCTACCCTAGATGCCCTCACATCAAAAAGATCTCTCAAAACGTGTGCAAGTCTGGTCCATAATGAACTAACCTAGAATAAGCTTAGCAACATTCTACTTATCAGATATTGATCAAGGTTCCTTGCTGGATCAATCATTTCCTAGTTCCTTGCTGGATGAAAGTCTGAAACATTTCCTAGTTCCTTGCTTCTTTGAGCTACTTATCTTCATATCATTAAAGATTTTAGCATTTCTTCTAACGCCCCAACGTTGGCTACTAAAGTACTCGAATAAGGTTGGTCTGTGTATACTTTGAATTTATTGAGAATTTATACGGAGAAAGAGATACATCCTTGTATACCTTGGCCTGTGTATACCTTGCTTCTGTGTATACTTTGGTCTGTGTATACCTTGCTTCTTTGAACTACTTATTTAGTCCATCTATGTATCTTTGGGTTTTTCTGTTCACAAATGATTATGTAATTGCTTAAATTTAATTTCTCTTTGCTATATGTCTACTTCATTAAATAGTGTAATTAGCGTGCTTTTTCCTTGACTTAGCTCAAGAATATTATGTTAATAGGTGGTTCTAATGTTCCTCACAATGTTCGTAGATTTCCCCAAATGATGTGTACATTGGTGATATTATTGATGCGGCCAAGTCTTTCAGGTCAGTTTCTTTGTCAACTTGTATTTTGATGTTTTTCAAATTCTTTCTTTCATGTTCATGGGGATGCAGTGCTGACGGCTCATAACATTTTTGGACATGATGTACCTCTAGCAGGCTTAGACAAAGTTTGAACTATATTGGGCCAACAAACTAATTTTCGATGAGATGACTGAGTAATATATGCACATCCTATTGTCCTGCTGGCCAACTTGGCCTTCAAAACCCCTCTTTTTTTTTTGTAGTTGTGATGGTTTTTCCCTCATCACAGTAGTATTTACTTCCACTTCTTAATACATGGCTTATAATGATGTGATGTTAAAGTTTGCTATTGCTTTATTGGAACTGAAGATGTAAATTACTGCAACATGCCTTACTTTGCGAGGTAAACATCTCTAGAGTACAGTAGTAAAATGATACTCCCTCTGGTCTTAAATAAGTTCCACTTTGACATTGAACAAAGTTTAATAGAACACCTTTGACTATTAAATAATCAACATTAGTGGTTGTAATTAGTTTGTGGACAGGAGAAACTTGTTATAAACCTTCGTTCGTTCTCCATAAAAGGAAAGAGATTTAGATTGCCGAAAAATGGAATAGTGGACACTTGTTTAAGATCAGAGGGATGATTTAATATAATTTGAGTTTTGTAATGCTTATTGAATTGAAGCGTATGATGTTAGCTCTAAGTCTAAGTTCACTTTCAGAATTTTCGAATTGTTTATTTGCCAATGTTTGTCTTTTTTACATTAGATATTTGAAGTAAATAAATCAACATTTCACAGTTTATGTATGTATTTCAGAATAATTCATGTCAATTAACTTAAAATCATTAATAAATCTTAGTTTCGATATACAACAGAAGAGTAGATTTAGGAATGAATTACGCCCCCTGCCCACAGAGCTTTAAGTTCTATATGATGTGAAGGAGGTAGGAGCCACTTGCCACTGTCTTGCTGATTGACTAATAAGTAATAGCTCTAACACATGATAGGGAAGAAAGTCATGAAAGCAAAACTAGTCCTATCTTGATTAATCACTGGTTTCAGAAAGATGATATTTAACCTTCACTTTAGAGACTTGGTAGCAACTTGCCTCAACTTATCTAGTGTTTGGTTGGAGGGGAAATAGGAGGGGTGGAAAATGAGGAGAAATTGGAGGGGTGCATTCATTTCCATTTGTTTGGTACGAGGGAAAATGTGAGGGAAGAAAAAATGGAGGGAAATGAAAACACATCTTCTCGAGGAAAAGATTCCCCCCTAAAATTGGGATGAAAATTAGAGGGAAAAATGGAAGCAAGAATTAACTTCTTTACAAACTTTCTCTTTCCTTCCTATATTTTACACAAAACAAGTGAAAATGAAACATCTCCATTATCTTCTTCAACGAAAAACTTGAGAGGAAAGTGTTTTCCACTCCCTAGGGGTAGAAAGTTGAACAATCCTATTTTCAAACCTTCCTATTTTCCACCCTCCTACCAAACGAACTATTATTGTTCCTTTTGCTAGTTTCGTTCTCACCGATCTTCACATTTTCTTTTGTATAAAACAATTGCCATACTTGCGCTCCATATCTTTAACTTCTTTGTTTTCTTTTTCTTTCTAATTCTTCCACCCCTCTTATTTTGCATTATATTTTTCTTATGCATATTATATCTGCTCTAAGCACTATACATCACCTTATATTTTATCTCCCAAACACTTAATATAGGAGAGTGCTTCTTTGTGATTTTGCTGTTAGCCAAAATGTTTGCTCACTTGAATGTATACAATAACAATAAAGCCTTAATCCCAATCACTCGGGGTCGAATACATGAATCCTTATTCACCATTCCATGCGATCCAATGCGGAATCACCATACAGGCCACGGTCTTTCATGTCTTTCCATATTGCCGATGTCCATGTTAACATTGGCCTACCCTACCCCTAGCTTGATTAAGATTAATATCATCACACTTCCTAATTGGAGCACTAAGGGGCCTACGTATGTACATGACAAAACCATCTTAGGCGATTCTCTCTCATTTTCTCTACTCTAGGAGCTAAGTTTACTGTTTCTTGTATTTGTTCATTATGAATCTTTTCTTTTGCTGTTTTACCGCACATCCATTTAAGCATTCACATTTATGCTACATTTATAGTTAAATGGGTTAATGAAGGGATTGCAATTCCATGTTCATAAGGTGGCTACAGGAAAGCCTAGACGTGGGTACATTAAGGAGATTGAGACGAATGATGGCTCTATTGTTAGAGATGTAGGGATCATAAGAATTTATATTCAGAGGGTAATGCTAGGCAACTCATGATTGAGGGGGTGGATTGGAGTCCCATTTTTGGGGAGAAGGCAGAGGGGTTGGAGAGGCCATTTGAGGATGTTGAGATTAGCCGAGTCATTTCGGAGTTAGCTGGAGCGAAGGCACCGGGCCTTCTTCCATTCTTGTTGGGACATCGAGAAGTGTGATATTCGAGAGTGATGTCTGAGTTCTATGCTAATGGGGTTGTGTGTAAGTGTGTAAATTCCACGTTCATAACTCTTATACTTCAAAAAGAGGTCTCTTAAGATTAAGGATTTCCAGCCTATTAGCCTTGTTACTAGCATTTACGAGATTATAATCAGAGTAGTTAATCCCGGATAGCGGCGCGTAGCGGCCGACCTCGAAAGTGGGATAGCGGGATGACCGCTATTTAATTTTGGAACTGATACAGGTGAAGAGGGGGTAGTGGAATTAGATGGTCACGAAGTACCACATAAAGAAGCTTTTCGATATCTAGGATCCATTATACAAAAGGATGGTGAGATTGATAGGGAT
>JAOWAN010030135.1:0-19417 GCA_028566635.1 Lobelia cardinalis | reverse complement strand
TCTCTCTCTCTCTCTCTCTCTCTCTCTCTCTCTCTCTCTCTCTCTCTCTCTCTCACACACACACACACACACACGCGTGCGCGCTGAGGCACACACAAAACTGTAAAATCCCCCCATAATTTCGTAGAACAACATAAACCCTCACGAAATTAAGTGCTCGGAGTAAAAACAAAATGAAATAAACGACGAACAAATTAAATAATGCTAAATTCCTTCTTACGAATAAACACATAGAACCATCTTGTGGGTGTAAACAAAATTACCTGATAACTCATCATCCATTTTAAATTCGTCCTTAGATTCTCCGGACATGGAATTTGACCCTCTCTGACCATTCAACACAATTCCCGACGTCTTACCGAATCCCTTTTCTCTCCGAATTTGTGTCTCCCCACAGTAGTTGAGCATAATCTTGTGGCAGTGTTTGAATTTCTTGACCCAGGACAACCAGCGAGAGATTGCCGAATTACAAGGGGAATAACATCTGGCCGGCGGTGGCCTACTTTCCACCTTTCGGTGATCAATTCCATCTGCTGGCACGTCAATCGTCGTCATCTCTGCCTCTCTGGGCCTAGGAGATTCTTAACTGCAGAGTTGGATTGTTTGTTCAAACTATGGAAGGGTTTTGGAGGGAAAAGTTTGAAAGTGGGGCTGTCTGTGTTTGCATCAATTGGGATTCCTATATATTTATACTAGAAAAAAAATAATCCAAATAATTTTAGATAATATATTGTTTATTAAAAAATTGGAAAATATTTTATTCGAGAACTACGCAGTGCAAGAATAACAAAAAAAAAAATTATATTTATAAAAAAAATAATTACTGTTACGTAAAAAATAATAAATTAAAGTTTGTAATGTTGGTAAAAAAGTAAGTATGAAAAAATCCGTGAAGCTGTGTGTTATGGACGACATAGTATGTGTATGAGAGAAAATGTGTGAAGAATGTGCATGGTAATGTGTGATGATGAGAGAGAATGTGAATGTGAAATTGTGTGATGTGTATAGTGAGAGAATATATATATAAAGAGTGTGCGTGTGAAGAATTTATTTTTTTTAACTCGATAGTTGAATGTGTTAGTGTTCATAATGTTTAATATTATTTAATAATGTATTTCGTGTTAATTTATAATATAGATAGCAGAGGAAGAAAAAAACAAATAAATTTGGCAGGGGAGTTAAGGTCGAGGAAGCATATCTTCCTCGTGACTTTCATTTATGAATGAATTGCATCCGCAGTTACCAATCAATGTAGTATGCATGTGAATGGTCAATTGGCAAGAATATTGACTACTCCCTATCTCTATTTCGAGATAGGGTTCATTTTTTATAAGTTTACATTTATTTTAAAGGGTTTAATTAATATCTCTACTAGTTATAAAAGTTTAACAATATTCCTATTTTTACTTTTTTAAAATGTTCCCACTTTTTAATTTTTAATATTTATTTAGAGGGGTAAAAATATCAAAATCGTGTATAAAAAAATGTTACATTAAATACAAGTACATTTTTCTATACACGGTTTTGACATTTTTACCGCTTCAAATAATTATTAAAAGTTAAAAAATGAGGATATTTTAGAAAAGTAAAAATGGGGACATTGCTAGCCTCCTGCAACTAGTGGGGATATTAGTTAATCCCTATTTTAAAATATTCTAAATATAAGTACTATAATATCCCTGCTAATATAAGTTATATATTCATACTCTTTTTAACGTAAAAAAATATTAAATACACACTTCTAAGATTAGCATTAAATTATCTGCGATGATCTGATCTTTTTCTTTTATCATATTTTTTTCATCATATTTTAAAATATTAAATACACATGTTGCAATTCAATCTTTTTATTTTCTTTCATCTTGCTTTTATTTTTCACTTATGTACTTCTTTAAAATATGCAATTTATTTGATCCCTTATAAATGGGCATGCTTTGATTGTTGTTAATTCATAAACGTGTAATAGATTTTAATTCAACACAATTTGGGATATTTTAGCGAAAACCTCCAATATTATTGTATTGGAGTTAAAATGATGGTTTAGTGTCTTAAGGGAACCAAGGGGTGGCTCAGTGGTAGAGCTGGGCTTTACAGTATGTAAGGTCTCAGGTTCGATTCCCTATCATGTCCCCTTAAGACGAAAAAAAAAAAAATGGTTTAGTGTCTTAAGGATGTTGTGTTTTTCGTAGATCATGAAGGTCTTGCTTATCAAAAAGAAAAGCAAGAATCATATAACCATGGAAAAAGAGATGGAGCATTACAAAAGTTTTGGAGGCAAATTAACAGCAATAGTTTACATTACACAAAATGGACTTTTCTTAATGTATAACATCTCATCATTTTTGTAGTAAATTTTAGTCAAAATTTTCAATCTGTCTCACGAAATCAATGATAAAATTTGGCATATCCCGAGAACAGAAAATATGGCAGGTTAGCGCCATTCGGTGAATTTGCATTTATCATTGCAAATTATTTGATGCTAATGAGTGTGTATTCAACATTTTTTAAAGTTAAAAAGGAGTGAATATATAATTTTTATTAGTAAGGGTATTATAATACTTATATTTAAAATATTTTGAAATAAGTGTAAATTTATAAAAATTAGAGTGTGTAAATAAAAGCACTCTTTGAAATATTGTTCAATTTTTTTTTTTCTTTTATCTATCTCAAAAAATTTCATAATTTTAAATTTCAATAAATATTTAATTAATTTTTTTCTTATTATAATCCTGACTTTAAAGCGTATTAAGAAGATAAATGAAAAGCAATTAAAATTTATGCTAGCCTTTACTAAGGGTATAAACAAAAGTGAATGCATTTATTGGTAAATTTTAATCCACGAGTTTTTCTCGGATGATAAATAGTACAATTGAGATGATTAATAGAAAAGGTTCATTTGTCTAGACTAGATTACTTCAATCAAAAATTCTCTTATAAGGCTGAGTAAATGGTTAATTATATAATATAAAAGTTTTTTTTTTTTTTTTTTAAATAAGGGAAATCAACAACAAATGAGATGATATTTGACATTTCAAGAGGTATTGACAATATTCTCTTTATAATGTTAAATAGATAACAATCTCGCTTGCTTTTTATCTCATGATAACCAGCCCTAACTTCAATTCTTTTCTTACCCAAACCTAATTTTTTTTGAAGGAGTATCTATTTTTTTTTTTATTATTTTTTACTTAAGTATAGTTTTAATGCATTGCAACTGTGATATATTGAGATAAAAGTAGCGGTATTTTTTTTTAATATTACTATTTTATGCAATTTTAATTTTGAATTTTGAGTTTCTAGGTGCAATTGTAATTTTGAATTTTGAGTTTCTAGGTGTGTCAACTCTAAAGAGTGCTTTAATGATAGAGTTGAGACTTTACAAAACACAAAATCAAATTTCATCCACTTTCACACTCTTCGCACAAAAAATAAAAATAAAAAAAATTGAATTTGAGTTGAATATCCACCAAATATTTGATAAAAATTATAAAAATATATTTGTGGTGTTATTTGGTGTAGGGCATTGTTGTGAATCAGTTAAGTTCGACGAGATTAGAGAGAGAGATTTGAGCACGAGAGAGACAGATTGGGAGAAGAGTTTGAGAACGAGAGAGAACGGAGAGGTTTAGGGGGGAACTTTTGATTAATTGCATAAACTGTTTTTCTCTAATACAATTGGGTTATTTATATCCCACTAATTATAATTAACCCCCTTGATAATATTGTCTTAAACATATTACAATTAACCCCTCTAAATTGACTAATTGTCCTATTCATAACAGGCATCCAAACAAGAGTCAAAAAGAAAAATAAGCTTAACTAAAAGTAAGAAGCACCAACATGACCTCACAACATTTATCTATTGACAAAGAAAATTGAGAAAGATTTTAAGTGGTGTATAGCAGCAATCGTTATGGTGAAAGTTTGAATCTTGAGGTAAACCTTTAAAATTTGGATCCCTTATAATTGAGATCAATAGGTAAATTCAAGTTTTTGATAATCAAAGGCACATGTCGTAATTTATTTTTGTCATTGTTTTCAAGAATATGAAAAATAAAAGCTAATAATTTTGGAGTTTGAGATTTAAAAAGCACCAACTAATAGAATATTGAGGAGGCTTCAAATTAGCACTCATAACTACTACAAAAGACAAGAGCAAAATATGTCCAAATTTGACATTTCCCATGAGAGATCGAAAATTATACGGAGTATCTAGACACTCCGTGCTAAAAGTGTCATAATATACATAACGGTTATAAATTATGCATATATAACTTTTATGTGCATTAATAATTATGTTATGTATATATTTTATAATATTTATGTGCATTAAGGCACAATATAATTAAGGAGTGCCTAGACACTCCATATAACGATTGATGAGAGATCGCTCGATAATAGTTTGTGTTTGAACTGGGCAGTATACTTTCTCATTTATTTGGTGTTAGTAAGGTTCAGATCATCGAGTCGATATAAAATGATATGGTGATATAATTGTATCATATTTTGTGATCACTTAAATGATATATATCATTAATACGAAATATCATTTTTCATCTATATATCTCTACATTTATATACTATCACAAATTAATTCAAATATTTCACATCACATTCTCTCTCCTATCTCCTCATATTTAAACATTTCACATCACAATCTCTCTCCTCACATCACTTTCAAATCTTTCACATCATGGGGCAATTTAATCTTTTACTTCATAAATTCATATCATTCATATCATCTCATATTCATATTGTGAACAATATTAAAATCACTCAATATCACTTCATATCGACCGGATGATCGGACCCTAAAAAATAAGGAATGAAAGATTAGCTAAGCTTTGCTAAAAACATTTTTTTCATTTCATTTTTTTTTGCCAACATACTCTTATTATTTTTTAGGTGAAAAAGATGAATAGTTTAATAATTTTGTATACAGTTTGTCCTTAATATAATATCCCAAATCAAGGTTAATATGTAAGTGTGGAAATGGAAATTTAACATGAATAGTTTCCTAGATAAAATCAGAGTTTTCTTTTTCTTTTTCTTTTTTTTACCAAAGGCAACAAACAGAAGAATAATCAAAAACCTGCTATACAATTGATAATTAGTGTTAAAATTTACAAAAATTCTACAAAGTTTACAAAAGGCAACAACCAGAAGAAAAATAAAAAACTCGTTATATTTTGACTAAAGCGTTAAAATTTTACTTCCGTGGTTACATATATAATAATTATTGTTTTAAGGTTATAAATATAAATAAATTGATCAAACTAATTTTATTTAAAGTTAGATAGAAAAATTTGTTAGAAGCAAATACTTCATGGAATGAAGAGATAAAAATTGATTTTGAATAGGGATCTAAAAGAAATTGATGATCTATTTTGCCCTAAAAAGTAAATGAGGTGCAGTCATTGCTTATTCAAAAAATATATATATATATATATATATATATATATTAAAAAGAGAGAAATTTTTTTTTCCTCAAAATACAAAAGAAATGAAACTCACACACTAACATGAGCTAGCGTGTTACAAATTATAGTCGGTTCGACGTATTTATTAAAATATGTAATTACATCTCAAAACTAATTGAGGACGAGAGAAGTAGCTCGTTGATTGAATGATATAGACATGTTCTTACTCGATGTGTGTTTCAAACTTTTAATGCCTATTAGATCATAGTGGATGGATTATTCGAGTCGCATGTATGAAGAGTCTCCTTTGGTACCGGGTTAATATTTGAAATTTCATCTCAAAATTAATTGAAAAGGAGTAATATAGTTCATTATCTTTACTTACTAATTGAATGCAAGATTTTTTTTACTCAATATGAATTTCTATGTCTCAATAGTATATTATAAATTGAAAACAAGCAAATTAGACGTTATTCCATTTCATTAGTTACGGCAGAGATAGAGGGCAAAGAAATTTAGAGTTATCTTCCATCTGGATCACACGAATAATGCTAGCCGGACTTATTATTATTATTATTATTATTATTATTACAGAAATATATTTCTCAAAGTCACATGCGCACACAATGGGGCGGCGACAACGTTTAAACATGCATGTAACTAGCGTCGACAAACTCTTTATCAATTTGGAGTTTGTCGACACGAGCACTACATTGGGATCTGCATGCACTAATACACATTGCACGAGCATATCGCGCTCTACGCCATCCAGGACATCGAATGACACAATCCCGGTAGCAATCGGCAGCTGCGGGAGAATATCCGAGCAAGACTAACATGAGCACCACCACTACTATAACTGCCTGCTTGAAACCTAATTTCTTCCCCATGTTTTTTCTCAATCTTCTTTACTAATTTGGTTATGGCTAGCTTTTCTTGCACCATGCGCATTTATAGAGAGTGAAGATGAGTGATTGGGGTAAATTGACTTAATTAGCATCGATGGATCACCCAAATCTAAGTCGTAATGAGATAAATACATGAAATAGATTACGAAAATCGAACTGCATCTGACTGCATGGCAAAAACTATCGCTGAATAGAATTTCGATTATGAAAAAAATCGTAATCAGATCTTCAAAATTTAAAGAATTCTAAAGGTGGTATTTAAAACTACGAGTAACTTATAAAATACAAGAATAACCCTTCTATTCGCATTTACAAAACACATGTATTACAAGCTCATCCAATATTTAAATTCTATTCATGTGGTTAAGTAAGAACTCTTGTTTCTTATTCATAGTTAAGAAATCCTAAAATTTACCATTGTGATCTACATAGATCGATTCTATTTTGAATTAAACGTCTAAAAAGATCAACAGGGTTGATCCAAGTGGTAAGCAGCTCGAATTTACTTTAAGGGAGGTCTCGAGTTTGAATAAAAAAAAAATGTTTGGAGACTCACCCATCAATGTTAAATGCGCGACCCGACTTGGACTGAATTAATAAGGAAGAAATCCTTGATTCTAGTGAGCAGCTTAAAAAAAAGAACATCAAAAAAGAGTTTTGAAAATTGCTAATGCTTCTGCTCGGTATAATCCGAAATCAAAGGATCATGCAAACTGTAGCTTCGCTTCCATGAAGGTGCAAGTACGTTTGGACACGAAGAGAAGTCTTATCATATATACTGTAGTAAGCATTACAGGTATATGAATATTGAAGGATAGGGAGGGAGTCTGGAATCCTAAGAACACATTCATAGTGAATCACATTAGGGTTTTTCAATTGATATACTGGAGCAGAGCTAGGAGAACCATGAAAAGTTGGCTCTATACCAAATTTAAACCAGAAAAGTTGGTCACTAAGCAGACCCCAAACCCTTAAAGCTATTATTAGTAGATTATTACTAGCCTATATCAAAAGATTTATCAGATGCTAACAGATGGGTGTTGGAAGGAGCATACCAAATGTGAGAGGTAGGGCTCCAATTTGCCAAACAACAGGGGATGACTCTGTGTCCGAGTCATCCTAGTAAAACCACTAGTATGATAAAATTGAACTGATTCTACGTGCAACATACCATTTCAAATTAAGAGTAAGAATTCCCTTCATTTACTTGATTACACTATCCACAAATCGATATAGTACAGTTGGAGAGCTTGGAGGCAATAACAAATCCGCATTCATATTTAAGAAACTAACTGGAGTAGTGAAAAGGCGCAATCCTATGTAAGGTCCCATACATGCTTTCAATGAGGAGGCATCAACACCACCCTCCCTAGGGTGATAAATAAATTAATGAACGAAAAAAAAAAGGGGGAGGGGGGGAAGAAGAAGAAGATGATGATGATGAAAGATACAGCCCATCTACAGTGCTCTTTGTTTTTTTTTGTCATACATTAACTAGAGGCAAACCAAGCATCCATGTCATTTCTGGTGGCTGCCTGAGATCTGCAGAACTTCCAGTTTGCTTTTCGAATTATGGGAGCTTTGCATCACTCGGAAGGTTCTCTAGATGCTGTTGGTAAGTCTAGTTCAGGCTCAGTTTCACCAAGTGGAGCAAAATAGCAGTCAACCATGTCCTTGGTTACTTCTTGTAAACTGGGAGGATCCCACTGTAGTAATTAACACAGAAAACTTTAGTAAAGATAAGATACCTCCATCCCAATAAACCTCTTCTCTATTCCAAATAATTGAGGTCCCAACATAATTGTCTCCTTTCCTCGTGACGTTTATGTTAGTATCTTTTCTATAATACCTTGGCAGTCGTGAGATTGAATAGGGACAATTGATTAAACAGCACTTAAGATCAATCAAGGATATTAATGAATTAAACTAGTCAAAGACATTTTGTAAAGGTCGTGTCAGTGAATAGGGGACAATTAAGTTGAGACAAAAGTGTTGGATATTTGAAGGGAAGCAGCAGAATAGTCGAGAATGGGGTTACCTTGGGTGCAAAATCCTTGTTGATGAATCTTGCACGAATACCCTAAGAGACATAAATAAAACAAAATGCGTATTTGTATGAACTAAAGATACATGATGGAAATTTCTGCAAATACAACTTTAAAGAAAACTATACCTCATAAAAGTCCCTAGAAACCTGTTTGGAGATACAAGTTAGGGATGTCCGATATTCACGAGCTAGGCACTGATCAAGAGGTTGATATCTTCCCACTCGTATCTACATTCAACCAATTGAGCCACAAAGACTCTAGATCATAGCGAATACAGTTGTTTGATAATGGGAATGCAATATCCTACTGAACTTACCGATTGCAAGGTGACCTTCAAGCTCATTGGGGAGGATTCTTTTAATTTCTTTAGTGCTGAGGTACACCATTCTGCGTGAGAGACTGCAACCTCATTTTCCTAAACAATAAAATCTTGAATGTAAGTATGTATATAATACACAGACTGATGTTCATTTTAAACACAATGTAAGGCATGTACATGAACTGAGGACCATAGGTAAGAGCAAGAAAGCATAAGACTGGTATATTTGGGGGGAAAAAACAAGGAAAATGGATTAGAGGGCGAGTGAGAGAAAGGGGCGTGGAGGAGAGAGAACTTACTAAAGCATCCACAATCTCTTCAACAGTGTTGTGACTGAAACATGCATCGATTCTTTCTATCCTGAATCACAAATAAATGGTACATCCGTACAAGACAAGACCAAACTCTATCAATTAACAAACAATAATCATGTATTGGTTAAAAACGTGGTTCGGTCAAAATAAAAGGAAAAGATGAATCAATCTATTGACACATTCCCCAGAAACAGGAAGAATAAAGCAAAGTAAACATGTGATAGAACATTACTTATGAAGAGCACTGCTCTGATCTGTGTATACAAGGTCACCATATTGAGCAAGCGAATTGTCTATGACGGAAGGATCATCTGTCATCAGCTTAGCAAGACGTTCTTCGGTCCAAGGGAGTTTCTGTCCAGATGGACTAATTAGTAAAGCCAGTGATAAAGAGGAATAAAGTATAGATGTCCCAGCTATAAATAAAAATTAGAAGTACAAACTGCATTTAGCGTGTAGTGTGTAGCAAGCCCGCAGGCAACCATTTCGACACCATTAAGCTTTTCTCCTGTTAAAGCCAAGTATTCCCCTGGAGAAACAAAAGAAGAAGAAAGCAATACATGAAACAGTTTTCAATTTAATAAATCCTTAAAATAGTGTATTTTGACCAAGTTGAGTATCTTTCCTTCACAATAAAATACCAATGCTCAATCAAGGGATCTCTGTGCCTTTGAGAATGAAGGTAAATTACCAAGGGTACTACTTTGTGGGCTATGGGGAGGTTCATGCACAACAAACGATACAACCAAGACAGGTTGTGTGTGGCTGATCTTCTTTTTACTTTTTCATTTTTTTGGTTGGTGGGGGTTGGGGGTTGTTCCTGATGAGTGAGGAGGGACTCCATAGTCCATAGACATGCCCAAATATTTGGTCTAGCCAACCATATACCAAAGTGATGCCAGACCAAACAAAGGATGCATCTGCAGTATTGCACCTGAAAGATAGAGATCCATGGTGAATGGGACCCTTTTGCAAAGTTAGGAGTTATTCCATATCGATCAACTGAACCACCAAACATTTGGACTTCCTCAAGCCTCATTCACATGACACTACTAGCAAAGGCATGGCAATGCTGAATAGGAAGTTTGGTAACAAATACATACCATACTTTCAACTGCTAGCCTACGGTTTTACCCTTCCATCTGATAGAAATAATGACAGAATTAACTGCAGCAATGCAATTTGTGTTCTGACCTCCATCTTCCTTAAAGCATGAAACCAAGCAAGACCGATCTCTATTCTCTTTCTCGTAGGAGACACAAGCGTATGGAAAAGCTAAAGGTGTCATGTTACAGTGAAGGAACTCTAAAGCCATTAAAAATTGCAGTATTTAATCTTGAAATTACCTAAATAACCAGGTAAACGAGAAAGATAAAAAGAAGCCCCTGAATCCGGATGAAATCCGAGTTGAACCTCTGGTGTGGCAAAAACCTGCAATCCGATGCTGAGTTCATTGACAAATCAAAAGTAGGATGTTACAAGTCACAAAGAAAAATGCTTGAAAGATGATTGAGCCTAAGCCTCATTTGGGTAATAATTTTGGCCTTCATTCCGGCATATTTCATAAACATCATGTCCCTGTATTGGGTTTGTCTATTCAGAGCATGAGGAAAGAAAAAGAACTAAAAAAGATCTGTGCAAACAGGGAGACAATACACTGTTTTGACCATACAGAAACACTTGTGTGTGCGCACACGGAAAGAGAAACACAGAAAAAATTAGCAAAATCCTAGGTATTAAAAGAAAGATCGTGTGTGTGTGTTGTTTTTTATTTAATTTTATTTCTGAGAATCGCCTAAAAAACAGGTGATCTTTTGCCTGGTAGGCTGGTAGCAAGCTAGGAATTCAACTTCCATATCTTAACTTCTACCTTTACTCAAAGCTCATATACAGGTAATTTATGCATATAGTAAATAATGAACCATCGAAAGTTCTAATATCTGTGTCCATCCGGACTACAAACATAGTAACATACAACTAAGGAAAACAGGCTTTAACAGCTAGTTTGTTGTCCCGAAAGATGTTGGTTGTCAGTGTTCTATTGACAACTAAAGAGTCCTTTTCTGTTTTTTGATAAGACAGGAAAGAGTTACTAAATGCCTCAAGCTTATAAGATCATCTTAATGCACAAACGTTTTCTGTCATTTTCTATATGAATCCTAGTGAGATACATTGAGGTAAATAAAGATAAGTATTAGTGGAAACAACAGCAGGAGAGGTGCTTCAGTTCCAAATCACTATCGAATTACACCAAAGATCGCCTTTCAGTCCTTATCTTTTTGTGCTAGTAATGGATGGACTAACTGAACATATACAAGATGATATACCAAGGTGGATGATGTATGTAATAACATTGTTTTAGTTCATGAAAAGCATGGAGTCATTGATAAGCTAGAAAAGTGGAGAGAAGCTTCAGGAGTCAAAGCGTTTAAAATAAGGAGTAAGAATAAAATATGGAGTGCACCTTTAGTGTTAAAGAGGATGCGAAAGGTTAGGTGGTCAAGAAATAACAGAGGGAAGATTTCGATATTAAGAATCAGTTATTAATTAGATGGGGAGGTAGGAGATGATGTTAGTCTGAGAATAAAATCAGGCTTCGTAAAAATGAGAAGTGCATCTATTGCAATGTGATCGATGTAATGAGTATGGGCCCACAATACTCTATGAACTTTATTTTGAGCCACTAAGATTGAACATGCTAACAATATTAGTATGGCCAAATTGCGAATAATATGATGGAAGTCAAAACTAGTAAAAAGGATTCGTAATTTACAAATTCGTGAACAATAACAAAGTTGTCCAATAGTATAAAAACTAGAGATAAACGCTTAAGATGGTTCGGCCATATACACCATATACACCATAGGCCTCTTCACTGCAATCGTTAGGAAGTGTAACCAAATCAATATCAACCAAGCTAGCATTAGGAGATAACCAATAATACAGACAGAGATGAATGAGTTGTGAAATAGGTAATGCCCTAGCCTTGGAGTGTATTTGATGACAAAAAACTCAAGTAGCCGGACCCAAGTAATCGGGATCAAGGATGAGTTGAGTAGAGTTGGGTTAAGTACTTTATATGAAAAACACCGTTGATGGTATCGATTGAGATTGAATAAGCATTCTGCCACTATGTATATATTAACCTGCATAGTTGATGAATACTGCTTCCAGGATTTTAAAGGGGCGGGCCTTGTCCCAATCCTCCTTTGGGAAAAGAATTATATTTATGGAGTCTTCGTGTGCAGTAGCTTGTAAAGTATTCAGAAGAGCACTTCAAAGGAGCGCCTCTTTCAACTCTTGGAGAGATTATGCTTAGGTTCCTTAATAGCCAAAAGTACCAAAAATAACCATGGTACTAGGTTATTTTTTGCATTTTGACCATGACCCTTTCATTTCTCACTCAGACTCACTTTGCATCGATTGGCCATACAAAACACTAGGGAATTGCTTGCATTGATACTTATCTAAAAGGCAGGGATGAGATTTTCAAAAAATTCAATTGTCGGAATTCATAGTGTTCTACAACAAAGCACCCAATCATCGTCAAACAAATAACCAAATGAACTTCTATACAACCACGGTAAGAAGAAAGCATTTATTTCTACCAAGAGGTGGAGAAAAGAAACAGTCCAAACAGGTTGGCAAACAATCATCACCATAGAAGTTTCACAATTGGACTCCTCAACTGCGACAGCATTGGCACACACTTCACTACAAGAATTAGGCATTTTCTTAGGCGTGCACTGCTCCCTCTCATTGTCACAAACAAGCTTCCTTCACCTGTTCTTGCAAGAACCAAACTCTGTCTTCATGTTTAAACATCCTACTGCACACAGTGAAAACTAATGGGCCCCATTAGGCATTACGTCAGCACCTCCTTTCGTCAACATCACAAACCGAGGCTGCGGGACCCAAACAACCCCACTGATCCTTCTTGCCACCCTTTCACTGACATCCCCTTTCGTTTACCACACCGATAGCTTTACTGGGTAGAGTAGAGTTCCGGATTGGGCTACCATTACACATTGTATTGGTGGTTGGGGCTTGAATAGATGAATTTGACGGCTTAGGGTGCACGAAAATATCAAATTGAGTTGTACAGTAATTTAGGGATCTCAGCTTCGATGTAGAGAGCAGCTTAGGGTTTGAAGTTAGGGTTTGGTTTTAGTGATAAAGTCCGTACTAGTTTATCTCCCACACTATTTTTTTGACAGTCTCGCCCCTGCTTTTCATATAAATATAAATACAAGCAATTTGTAAAGTACTTTGGATGACCATCAAGCAGAATAGTGTGAAACAGATACTGGAAGTCATGGTCGTACAAGTTTCAAACAAAGAGTGATGGGCAATACGCAAAACAGCCAAGTCTCATAGTCATTTTGGTATTTTGGCTACCTAGTTATTTTTATGTTTTGAACCCACACAATTTATTAATATTTTCCGGATTTCTCATCCATCTTCTGAATTCTCCACTCTTTTAATCTAATTCTTCTTTTCTTGTCAAAAAAATTATTGGAAGGCGAAAATCATGCTTACAAGGTTGTAAGACTTCTGAAGCGAGAGCTCCAAAAGAAATTTGTTTGAATTTATGGAACTCCTCTTTCAGGCATCCAGCTTATCCTCAATTACTTTAAGTAGCTGGTATCTCTGATTTTCTGAAACTAAAATTGAAAGAAAGATATCATAGCCAAGATTTGTTTGTTTTCTTGAGCTGAACACAGAAGGATCAGTGATCAGGAATCAGCTAAGAGGAAAAACAAGGTCAAATGATCAGGATTAGTTCCAACTTTTATCATACACCTCAAGGTACGGTGAAGAGAATTAGCTGGTAAAGAAAACAAGGAATTCCTTAGCGGTTGAAAGAACGAAGTTAGTGTATCCCACAAGCGAGGCCTAGGTCACAGGTTCGCAATGATAGCAACTAATAAGTCTTGCAGGGTTGCCCGGTCTGGGGGTTGGGGTGTCCTTGGTACCTCGAGGGGTTTTAGCCCTTCCAATATGGCCCTGCTGTGGAAGGAGTTTCCCTAGGTTAGCATTTAAAAACAAAAACAAGGAATAATTTTTGTTAAGCATGTAAACTCGCTTGTTTTTAAAAGCAGACTGTAATTTGTAAATCTAGAAAGAATATAAGTAGTTCGCCACTAAATCCTACCAACAAGCAAGTACCACTTGGTCTTGCGGTATATTATCCTTCTCTTTCCTAACGGGAGGTTAAGGGTTCAAGTCTCGTCAGAGACAATCGATATTGAGGAGAAATTATATCTTGTTGAAGATTTCTCCTGGCTTTAAACCCTACTTGTTTTGTAAGACCAATTTAATAATAATAAGGGTTGGGGTAAGGTCTATGTCCCCTCCAACCTTTTGAAAAAGAAAAAAAAAACACTAAATCCTACCAACACTAGCACAGAAAGTTAAAGCACCCAACATTTCTGATTCTCCGTCGACCAACTTAATCAAGATTAAAGCAGTTGCGTACAGTCTTATCAGTTGCAACGCGGAACATTCCAGGAAGTGAAATGCCGGCACCACCTCCCATTGTGATACCATCCAAGATAGCTACCTGCCGAATGACAGAATAATGATCAATTATCACTGTTTAACTCCACAAACATCAAAAGAACAAAATAAAAAAAGTCAAAGGATCAACAACATAACCAGATGGTTGGCTCTTTTTATCTCACAATCATTAGCCAAAAGAACTTATGAACAAAACAAGGGGGGGGGGGAATGAAGAAAAAAAACGCAAGACTAGTGGCCCTTTCAAAAGAATAAAGATCAAACCTCTATGAAGTAGCAAAAAACAAGAAAAATAGAGATTACTGAAAAGGGGCTTAAAGAGTGTCACTAGGTTAAATACAAGACAAAATGCAAAAGAAGAAATGGAAAAGTGGATAAAATAGATGAACCGTGTAACTAAATACATAGCAGCAATTTTCTAGAAACTTTAGAAGGATTCAAATGCCCAACAAACACTTTCTTCATCAATAAACCTTACTGCATTCAGAAAGAGAGCTCCATGATGTTGCAGCATCACACATTCAACAGTTTCTCTTCTCTCAAAGGACCATGTCTGGCAGAGTAGTAGTATTTTTATATGCTGATTGAGTTTCAATGGGGATTACTAGACCATTTCACTAAGGGTCGCACCTTGGTCCTTGATAGTTACCTACACTTGATACGGTAAAAGTAGCTCCTATAGTAGAGAAAATGAGAAAGAACCGCCTAAGATGGTTTGTCATGTACAATGTAGGGCCCTTAATGCTCCAGTTAGTAAGTATGATAAAATTAGTGTAATCAAGCTAGAGGTAGGGCTAGGCCAAAGTTAACATGGACATTGGCAATACGGAAGGACGTGAAAAACTGTGTTATGTATTGTGACTTGGCATTGGATCACGTGGAATGACGGCTTTGTTGTTGTTATTGACTGTAGCAGATTCATTAACATGAAAACAAGAGGTTGGATAGTCAGATTAAGAATGCCACATATGGAGATAACACCAAAAATATGATCTTCAAAATAAACCTTAACCAACCCCATTCAACCCGTCGAAAGAAGATAGCAGCAATTGTGTGATCTATATCGTTTGCAAATATGAGCTTAGTTACTTCACATGGGGATGTAATTACGGTGTCGGAACTGATGAAGCTTGGTCTGAGCATCAGGGCCAATTGGCCAGGACGCTCCGCAAAGATCCTTGAAAAGGTTCAACCATTTGCAGCAGATTGCTGTGCGATGAGACTGACGTAAGCATTATTACGTTGAATTTCTCAGGCTGATGATTCAACCCCCACTTGTTCTCTACCACAAAATGCCTCAACTTCTGGTGGCGAGTCTTTCTTCAAATATCTCTCCCACGAGATCTGGAGAAATTGACTTGTACTAACTCGTAGAGTTATAATGACCCCCAAGAACAACACTTATCATAAATTGGGTTAAAAAGTGACCAAAATTCATGATTCCTAGCCCAAGATACATGATCATCCTCCTTGCCAATGGGAATAAGGTTACTCTTCCTACTTTTAGATTCAAACCTGCTTCCCAGTCCCACCATGAAAAAGTCAGCATCATTTGCAGACCGTCTATGTTAAATGGGAAAGGGACATGCCTCATCCTTGAACTGGAATGTCCTATTTACTCAAATAAATGCAAATTGGAAATAACCTCTCTTCAGAAATAAGGTAAATGCCTTTACAACCAAACCTGTCAAATAATTACATAACGTTCCTCTGGTACCCAAACCTAAGCACCACCATCTTCTTAACTAAATTTCTCACTAAGAACTAGAATTCTGCATAGGATCTCCCCTAAAGGCATCCCTGGTTGAGGCCCACAAGGAAGTCATGGAAACCACTCTGTCACAGAGAAGAAACCAAGATAACCCTTGATCCCTAAATAATCTGGAATTTCTCTCTATCCAAATGAAGGTTATGGACTTCAACAGCCAGTCTACAGAAAAGACTGGACAAGAAACCTACAACAGAAATGGAACAAAGTCTCAAACATAAATCCAACCAACCACAATTTCTCTCCATCTCAATGGCAACACATGGCTAGCAGCTTATGAAGACTTCCCATAATGCTGACATCATAGAATCTAGGATATTTTCGACATTAGACTTATCAGCAAGGCAGACCAACCATCAGTTATACCAAGGCAATGGATCCATGTCAAGCAAATAGAAGCCTAAACTACACTATAACTTAGAAACATCTATATGATACTTCTACACTTCCTCCTAGTGTTGACACTACTCACTAGTCAACAAGCACTGCAAATATCAGAAAACTAAGGTTGACACCTAGATGTGACTTTCTTTAGAATACAACGAAGATAGATTTTTGACAGGAAAATACGGTGAATGATCATCATAGCAAATAAGACAAACAAAAATTATATGAAAGGAATGGATATGTCCCAGGCAAAAGGAATGGGATCACAAAAGTCAGTATCACATTGCTGCTACAAGCATCCGTTGAATCATACATCTCTAGACCTGCAAGAGAGTATGAATATTATCTATTCCTCGAGACATGTTCATAGCCAGCCTATAAATAGTGAATACAGCTAATGAGTTGTACATATTCAGAAGGCGCTTAAATGCCTTAAATCTTAATCACCATTACCAATTTAAAAGGAACAATCATTACTGTAATAACCTGTCCCACATCGAAAAGATTTGGGAAATTAGTGTGCCTTATAAGCGGCCACCTACTACCATGGCTTAAATATTCACCCCCGGACTTTTGGATGGGCACGTGGCGCGCGACGGCCAAAAGATAGGAATGCGTAACTTACTATGTCTGTTTTTACAAAATGGGTAATGTACTATTTCTTTTTTACATATGGACTAAGATACTTTGACTTTGGTTTTCAAAAATGGGTAGCGTACTGGACTTGGATGAGAATAAATTTGGACCAAAATGCAAAACCTAACTCATTTTGAAAATAAAAAGAAAAACTATAAAGCACTTCTCCTAATGTACCCCTTTTCCACCCACCCACCCCAACCCACTGCATCTCCTCCTCGACCTCTCCCCTCCCCCCACCAACACACACACCGGAAAATCCATTTCCTTTCCTCCTCTGCGGTACCCCAAACCCAATTTCAAAATATCTTTCTCTCCATTCTCTCTATCATCAAACAAACTAGAACTAGAAAAATCTTGCCCCGCTTCATTTACTACCAGTTGAAAAGCTCAAGGCACCAACACCAAATCATCCTTCCTCAAAACCCAAAATACTCCATTTTTTGAAGCCTTATACAAATGCAAATCCATATCTCATCTTCAACCTCTCTCTTTTTCCTTCAATTCTTGCCCCACTTAATTTCTTGGTTTAGGCCTAAGAATCTCTCAATTCCTCCATTGATCTCCTCGATGACTTTAAAACCCCTATGCCAACCAAATCTTTCCCACTCTCTGCAGAATCTCTCACCATAGAAGTCAACAGCTACATCGACATTGGAGGTCAAGTCTTTTGCCAGCAAACAAATAGGTAGACTGTATGGTGACTCTATTGTGACTGCTGGTGCTGATCGGAGAGGGAGTACCAGTTGTCGGGGAGGTCGATTGAGAAATGATGATCCATGGAGAAGAAATCTAGGGTTTGGGAGAGGAGGTTCTTGAGTAGAGAGATAAAGGTGAGCTATAATGGTGGTGGTTATTGGATAAATGGGTAATAGGGAAGGGGGATTATAAGGGTAAAAAGGAGGGGTAAATGTAATAAGTGTTTAGTTGTCTGTTATTAATTTTTTTTTTTTGACACCATCCATGTCTGAAATAGTATGTTACCTATTTTGAAATTCAAAATCAAAGTACGTCAGTTAATATGTAAGAAAAATAGTAACTTAAGCATTTTGTAAAAACAGACATAGTATGTTACCCACATTGGTCTTTTCTCCGATGGGCGGCCAGGTGCTCAATAAGGCCAGTAGCGAACTGGGCTTTCATGCTCAAGCTATCATGGATAGTAGCAAAACCGACCACAGGTCCATGATTACATGAGCTCATGCAGGAGCTATCTCTGTCATAAGTCCCACCAACTTGGGCTACATGCGTGGTGAGCCGCGCAAGAGTTCGCGTTGACGATCTACCTAGGAGATCTTGTAAGTTTGGATCGGGCCTTGACGGAAAATCAAGGATCTAAGTGGGGAAGATTGTAAAACTCTCCCACTAACGGATAGATTTGGGAAACTAGTGTACTTCATAGGTGGCCTTAGTGTACTTCATAGGTGGCCAAACAACAATCATCCATGCACTTTCGGGTGGGCTTGTGGTGGGTGCTAGGTGGGTCACTAGGTAGGCGATGTAACAAGCCAAGATTATGAGCTAGGGCCGGTACAGCTTATTATAATACCTTGTCACACATCGGATAGATTTGAGAAATTATTGTGCCTTCTAAGTGGTCAATTACTCATTAGGCACCATCAATCATCCAAAGACTTTCGAGTGGGCTTGTAGAGGCCGTGTACGTGCTCAATGGGTCAATAGACGAGAAACATAGCAAATTGAGCTTCTGTCTTAGGGGTGCTACAATTACGCTTCCCTAGAGGCACTTACGGAAAACCTAGCCATTGTACATTGAAGTACAATCTATATGGCATTTCTCGATAACTGTATTGCATTTGAGATGGACCAGCCCCCATATGGCTTGGTGGTATATCAGCTGGGTATGGCTGGCCAATAAGGAAGACCTCCCAGCCTGGGCCAAGAAATAGAGGAAACCAAAGTCTTGAACCTTTTATGAGAAGAGGGATTTTTTTTGAAAACAGGATGAAGTAGCTTCTCTAAACATAACTACATGACGCCCATACAATAATTATTATTAGGGACAACTTCATAAATGGTCCCTGAAGTTTTTCGAATTCTGTGGGGGGTCCCCGAACTTAGCAAATCAATATTGAT
>JAOWAN010029878.1:0-19557 GCA_028566635.1 Lobelia cardinalis | reverse complement strand
CTTTGGGTTGCTTCTGTTTCTTCAGCTAGCCATTGATGTTTCCAATATTACCTACTACACCAAACCTTTGAAGAGAAGAATCAGAAGTAGTTCGCATACCTTAAGTGTATATATGGAATGCCTCCATTGACCTTCCGGATCTTCAGCTGTTGGCATAGTTGCTACCACCTGACAAGGGAAAAGATCAGATATCTTCAAGAGAATTACAAGAGAATGGGGAAAAGTTATTAATTGTTGTAAAGCATATTCAGATTCAAGGGATTAGAGTATCAAGGTGTAACCAAAGGGATATATAGATGTACAGAACAATTTCCCCCCAGATGAACTCAGTTGTATATTATTCGCTCTAATCTTAATGAAAGCTAAAATTTTACTCAGAATTAAATCTTACCTGCAGCAAAGGTGTCACAATGTTGCCAAAGCTTCTCAACTAAATGACGGGAGAACAGAGTCTAGCTAGGTTGTTCCGCTGAGCCTAGAGAGCTCCTGATGGAAGATGTCTTTGGGGCTGCAGTCTTGCTTGCTGTATGAGTAGTTAGAGCAGCAGGTGCAGATCTCCCAGCTTTTTACTTGTAAGTCATGGAGAAGCCCAATCGGTCTGTCATTTGAATACTATCACAACTCCAATGGGAATGAAACATGAGAAAACATATTCGCCACCCTACACAGTACAGATTGTGTGCAAGTGCAAGTGATAAAGTTAAAAATGCATCAATGATGATAATCTGCAATTATACGAAATCATAAACCCTAATTCTTTCTATTAAACTCAAAAATGGTCAGTTTTTTTCTTATACTTGGCTTCATCTCATTTACCAAGGCAGTTGCGGAAGTGGAGCTAAAGACAGCTACAAATTGTTCAGTCAAAGGACACCTATTACTTTAGCAGCTGTTCATTTTCCATCCTATACAAGTATTCAATTGGAAAGCATTCTTTAAACTGCTTCCAAAACTGAGTTAGAAGTCCTTCATTCCCTGACCAACTGTTGTCCATCTCCATTTGCACTGTTGGCATTCGAATCCTCTATAAGAGTTTCAAAATGTTGCTGAAATTTCTTATGCAAATGCGCTGAGCCAATCCGAACCATGCGAATCATGCTGTTCCCGTTAGCTGTACAGAAATTCCAAGGCCAACTCCAGACCTTTGAGCTGATAGTTTAGCAATTCGAGAGTTTTGTGCCAAATGCTAAGGTCAGAGATTTCCAGTTACTGGGGTTTCTCTGACTCCCGACTTTTCTTCTCACGAGCATTCTCGAATTCTTCCAAAAGAAGATTCCGAATTTTCTTTCTCAAACGTGATGCTTCTTCAGGCTCGAACCATTTCTTGCCAAACTGAAATCATCATACAACCATCAGTGTGAACACTAATAGCTAATAGAATATGAAAACGAACAATTAATATCATATCAAAATACTACGTCCTACAAATATGATGTGCTGAGATTGTATGGTTATACCACAAAAAATTAGTTCTTGTGGTCCTATAGCACCATGATCAATAAGGACATGAAACTGCAGGATGGTGATCTAAATCTCTTTAAAGTGCTCATTCTTAATTTTCATTTGAAGTGATTCTTGACATACTACTCGAGAAAATCAACAAAAAGTGCATTGAGGGTTGTACTAGCGAGGAATTGATTGTTGAATTTCTGTTGCAATATGCTGCATGGACAACACATTCCTTTTTATATTACCTTTTAAAACAAATTTGGTCTATCTAGCATCTCTTATTGATTAAGCCACATCAGCTGTTTTAGTTCTTTGTGAGCATCATAGCTTTTCTCATTATATGACTATTCAGACAACTCCACTAAGTAGTGGATGCCTTCAAACTGAACCAGGCGAAAGTACAAGCTGAGATCAGAAGAAGTACCATTTCCAAATTTTTCTTGTTTAGCCTTTTCGGAGCCTCTTCAATGAAACGTTCCATAAAGAAAAGAACAAAAATACCACAGTCGTAGTCATTTCTCTGTTGAGGAACCTGGTGGCAAAAAGGATATCAGAACAACAAAATCATACCCATAAATAGGGAGGCATGAAAGAGAAAAAAAGGTAAGTAACTTCCCACAGATTGTCTTATTCAAATTAAGCTCCTAATCCCCATATAGCACCCTTAGTACCCAAATGTTCCTCAATTCTTGTGTGTTTTCTTCAACTTTACAGTGTAAATTCAACAAAAATAAGCACGCCATTGCCAATTCATTTTTTTTAGCTCAGTTTAATCATGGCAATAATTGATTATCACTATAACAGTTATACATGAAAGACAAAGGTCCATCTTCTCAACAAATAACCACGTGCCGAACTGTGAAATGATTCTTATGCCCCGTTTACTAAATATGTCTCTTGTCCGCTGCAAGTTCTTAGACATTCTTTTGTCCCTGAAAAGAAAAGAATAATGCTGGATCCCAAAATTAATCCCAATTTCGACTCCACATGATGTGTTAAGGACATATTAAGTTTTATAATGCCCTTGAGTCTAACACATCGGTGAGGCCTAGAAGGTGGAAAGACTTTTTAGGCCCCTAGCATTACTCACCGGAACAATAGTAAAAACCAGAAGTCAACTTGAGGCATTGAAGAAAAACTATTACCGTAATGATCTTATCATCCATTCTACGAGGGAGATTTTGCCAGATTTTATCCGTGATGGGAAGATCTAAAGGAGCTGCTCCTTTTCTTAGGTAGTTCCACTCCTCTTTCAAGAAGCTACAATCACAATAAGGTTCAAAAGCCAACAAACAAGAATGTTAACATGGCATAAAATTATACACTTCTCAAATAAATATGCAAAATAATACAAGGACAAAATGAGAAAATTCTAGTAACATCGAGGAGGGCATCTTATAGGGTGACTTTTACAGAGTCAAGAACATGTTCCAGTTCATGATTAAAATTTTTTTGCAACATTAACACATATTAACCTAACCTCATTCCCCACGGTAAAATAAAAGTGTGATTATTTTCAAGTAAAAGTCTGCACTAATTAAAGTTTCAACATAGAGTTTAATGGGCATCATTACTTGAATCTTAGTACTCAGAACCTTAAATTTACTTTTCAGCCATCAGATCTGACCTTAATAGGTGCAATTATTTATCATTAATAATTGAACATCCTTACGAGCAAAGAGCAAGCACAAGTATATATCATGTCATAGACCATACCTTTTTATGCTATCAAATATCGGTCTACTATAGTGAAGTCCCAGTGAATCCAAATGCAGCACAATTGGTCCTGATTCGTCTTCCTTGTCTGGGAAACAAATAATTACCAAGCTCCAATGCTGACTGTAAAACAGGAACGCCACAATTACATTAAAAAAAAAAAAAAAAACACTTAAATGTGAAAGTAAGGTAAAAATAACAATATTTGGCAACTTCAGATAATATATTAAGACAAAATTGTATATATTGAAACATCCCAAGCAATTTCATCTCCCATTAATTAACGCGAGCTTTATGAAGTCACATTACATGTTCAATATGATTTTTTTATCTTGTCTAGTTCTTTAGCACATTAATCACATTCTCATTTCGGTTGCACGCATTTTTTATCATATTATATTTTTAAAAGCATGGCAAGTTGAATAGTATCCCGAAAAATTTTATTTTAAATTAACGCATACACCAATCACATAACACTCGGGATGCATTTCACTGCTCACCGCTGCTACCTGATGTCATCGTATGACTAATCATCTACTACCTCCCCATGTTGACTAGTAATTGCCTAATTGATCCTAACTAACGAAATTGATCCATTCAAGATATTTCATGGTCATCTAACCTACACTGTGTTGTGTCAACGTAGACACATAGTGTCGGACATGGCGTTCTTCAAAAAACAAGACCTGAGACCACGACACTGTATATTATACTCCCACAGTCTTAAATGCATCAACTTCATAATTGATTGGTTGATAATGTAAATGCCTAGGTTGGAGGCAAAATAGGATCTTCTCTATTAATTACCATAGCCTTTTGTAAAATGGCCAAACTTTTGAGATGGCTGAAAAATGATATGTGACCGATATAAACAAGACTGACGGAGTTAAACGGATCTTTAAAATACAGATGAATATAGGTACTTCTGAAGGATCCAAAACTTATTTTCATACTATATTTTCTACACATATGTTGACTTAATTTTCAACAAAGCCTCCATGGGAATTTGGTGAAATTAATGTCTTTCTCAAAACTCTAATATTGCGTGTCCTTAAATGTGGACAACACAGTTATATTTATAGATATTTTGAAGTGGTGTCCCCCAAATAAAAGTTAGTCAACAACCAACTTTGGATTACAAGAACGACTTACTCGTGCTTAAAAAACAAGAGATAACCCCTTCATTCAAAAGACTACCAATGAAATCCAAAGGTAAAAGGATGCCATGCAGAAGATTATCAACCCTCTAACTCCCCAATAACCAGATGTAAAGGTCGAGAATCTGTGGTGTTATTTTTTCTTGAAGCTATACACCATCTGTCAAAGTCACCATAAGAAAATGAGGCACTTAAATCATTTCATACTCAACTCATGTACTATTGCTTCTTGGAAACTTTAACACTGGCAACTAACATACGAAGAGGATTGTACTAGCTCGTCTTCGTTGATCTCCCCACCTTCGTATTTGAAGGTATGAAAGGGGGACTACAACAACCTAGGACCTTTCAAGGGAGACTACAACAGACTGGATTATACATCGAAGTACATCCTTGAAATAAATCAATATGTGAGGGGTATATAATAGGTTGCAGAAAGGATTAGACAAGCAGAATCATTTATCACATGAAAGGTATGCTCGTACATAGTGATTTACCTGCCATATCGATGATGATAAGCTGAGACCTAAAACTCAGATTTAAAAAACGACGGTATCGGCTTATTGGGGTTTTATACTTTTGGGAGCCAATACTTCTAACATTTGGCCTTCATGCAAATTCATGGGTGCAAATTGTCATTTTTATCACTGACACTGCAACGAGACTTAGCTATGGAGGTAACCTATATGTTTGGCTTTGTTTAGTTCAAGGGCAAGAGACCAAGGCAAAAATAAATAAACCAAGTCTATGAAATGGATCATGTCGGTCATTTAATATATCCGAAGAGCATAATCAGCAAAGGCCAAGTTATCATGATGGCAATAACACACATGATAAGTTATTAATTAGCATGTTCAAAAGACGACCGGAGTGCGAGATAGCGACATATTTTTGGGCTACTCCACCAAACGGCCAACTGGTTTATAACTTTATATTAGCTGATCTGACTTCAAAACAGAAAATAACGTAGGAATTATGAACAAATGTTGGCCGAATGACAGACGTCCCATAAACTAATTCAATACCTCCACATGTTTACTGCTGTCTCCATGTAAAATAATACGTCGGGTAACTAAACCCCTAGATTTCAAATGATGAGATCCTAGAACTACTAGACCCCTCGCGAAATTGTTGTGGGTTATACCCTCCAGACAAAAGAGTAAATGCTTCCTATACTTGGACAAGGAACGAAATAAAGCTGCCCACTTCCATGATAAACAAAAGATGAACATGAGAGTAGGAAATTTGGATACACTCATACCATCAACTACATTCTACTCTTCTGATCATAGTTACAAATAACGTATCATACAGGCCGGTTCGAACTGTTACGGCCATGAACCGGTACGATATGTCCTATATGCTGTCCCGGTTTATTTTCGGCCTGAAATGGGCAAACCGGCAGTTTTTGGCCTGAACTGGCCAAGATTGGCATGCCGCTGGAACAAGCAAGCTCAAAAAAGTCCTGCTCAACCACTTGAGCTACTGCATGAATGTGATAGGGTGTTCAATTGTTTTCTATATATCACCTAATTGTGTATCTTTTATATAAATTTCATCTTTTCCTTGACAATTCACAATAGTTAAGAGTTTTGTAAATATAACTATGAAAACACCTTCTTCCCAATTCTCGGTTAACATTACTTACTTGTTTGGCACTGCTTTTCTAGGTTTTTTGCATTTAAATCAATCAAACCACATATTTAGCATAGTTAAACTTTAAATATTTTTAGAAACTACACCTTAATTACTAGTTAAAATCTACTTCATAATTTAAATTTATATTATATTGCCAATTTATAGTTTGCTTTACATTTAGTTTTAGTCTTCGTACATCAAGAATTAGAAAAATATACTCTATATGGTAATGCTCGCATGTATATAAATAAAAATTATTGGATATTTGTAAATATGCGGTAAACTCGTACCCGTACGAGCACACAATGTTTCAACATTAAATCTGGTACACCTTCCGGTACGATATTTACAACTATACTACTAACTATTGTCACATAAGAGTACGTGCTCCTTTCCACGTATGCATATATCATTTCCTCGAGTTAAAAAAAGTGTGAAATTTTGAAACTGTAATTTTTAAGATGAAGTATCAACAGTGATGTGTGGTATGGAAGGCCGATTTTTTATGTGGATTTGTGGTGTGAGGGCTTCAGAATTTTATGTATGTGATCTTTTTGGTTTTCAATTATTTAATGTTGTCCTACTTTTTTCCATATATATTACCCTTACAAAAAAGTCCCACTACCCATATTACCCTCCATATTATAAATAACTATTTGACTTAGCAAGCAACCCATCCCTTCAGCTTTTATCAATTTTAATTGTTCTTATTAGTATTACTACCCATCCCTTGGATGCATTCCATCAGATTCAGATATACGATGAGCAGTGAGCACTCATGACTCACCCCACCCACCACTTCATAATTAAAGGGAGTGCATGTTCAACACGAATTTCCCCAAATTGACCCCCCCCCCTCTCTTATCGATACAATTAAAAGCTGCAATCTCAAACCAGATGAAGATCTCCAAACCCAAATTCCACAATCACCATTGACCAATTCACTTTCTATGAATTTTTGATCAATCAACGACAAGAGGTAAGCCACGCATAGAGAGCGCCATCAACCATAGACGTCAACAGTGAAGGAGGCAGAGGCAGAGGCGGAGGTCAGGACAGCGCTGCAAATGAAAGTGGCAACTGGGTATGTGCTTTAATGAGGAGAGAAAGAAAGAGCAGATCATCGGAGTGGCCACCAGCGACGGTGAAGAAGGCGGAGGTGGGTGTTCGTGAACGACGACAGAAGACTTTGATACTCACAAGTCAATTGCGCGTTTTTGCAATGGAAGAACTCATGCTGATTATCTTGGTAATGAGTTTAATTTTATTAAATGGGTTCTTGATTTCTTGTTTGGCTCCTGACAAAAAGGAGCCAACTGTAAGATGAGTGGTTTCTAGATTGTTTGTGATTGTTTTAGTGTCTTTAAACCGAAACATGGGTTTTTATGGGTCCCTTGGTTTTGTTATTTGGTTACACAGAAATTGAGAAGTGTGTGCTAATGGGATCTTTGATTTGTATTGTTTTCCTTTTTCAAAAAAGAATTTATGATTTAGATGGGTTTGGGTAGTGCTGATGGAGAGAGGGCGGAAGAGGTGTAAGGTGGGTGGTGGTTGTGGTGGTGAAAGAGGGGAGGTGGAAGCAGACAGAAGAAAGAGATGAAAGAAAAGAGATATAAAGAAGAAAATGGAATGGTTATTGGGGGTTGTTTATTGAAGTATATGGACGTGAAGATAGGGGTTTGTAATAGGATAAAACTTTTAACTTTTAAGTGATGAATAATTCTACATCCACCAACGAAATACACCAACTGGTCACCAAGATTTGACTAAAAATTTAGTGTAACCCATCGCAAAGGGATTTTGCACCAATTGAAATATGCCGACAAGGCTTTCGGTGACCTTTTGGTAAATATTTTTGGTGGCTCTAGCATAACTCTTAATGATATAGAAACCACATGAAGAACCAGTCGAATGAACAAGGTTTCAAGGGTTTTTACACTTGAAATGCCAAGAAACCAATGGTCAAAACACCACCTGATTATTTCCCATGATAATTACTATCGAGCAAGGCTGGATCTTCCTTTCAACACGGTCGGCTTTTTGCTCTTAGCATAAATATTTACTAGAGTATCCCATCAAATTAAAAATAACGTACCTGCTGGGTCTTCCTTTCAACAAGGTCGGCTTCTTGCTCTTAGCATAAATATTTACTAGAGTATCCCATTAAATTAAAAATAACGTACCTTTCATGTATCGGAAGAAGTATATACGCTTTCTCAAATATGTTCACACCTCTCCACCACCGTCTGAACTTTTCAAATGATGCTTCCCTGTCAGCCCGCTGCAATCGAGAACAATAAAGGTCATAAGCAATACAAATAAATAAATAAATAAATAAGGAAGTTAAGATGCATTAAGAGGACTGGTAAAAGCTACATGCATTGAGAGGACTGGCATTCGGATGAGAAGGATTATCTTTTGGGTTACTAAGCTGTTTGTTTTTGCATCAAACATTTTTGAGGAAATATCAGACAGCGAAAAAAGATACCTGGACAAGCACAGCCTCTTTCAGCTTCTTGTAGAAATATGTGTTGAAAAAATGATAATCACACCTTGCACTTTTTGGTAGAGATGTCAGGTTCTGTAGATAGCTATCCCCCAAAAAAAAGTAAATCAAACTTACAACCTCATCCGCAAATCAAAGCCAAACACATAACAAGTTATGCTAATAGTTGCTGCATAGCATCCATATCTCGTATGGCATCTAAAAAGTTTACCTGATTCCTAGAAATAAATAAGCACATAGATAGGAAAACCAAGTTACCAGCAAACAAAACTATACAGAGCATTTAATCTCTTTTATTTTGGAAATGTCATATAAGATTAAGTGTGCTACCAACAATGGAAAAGGTTGGAGCCTTAGACCTTGCAAAGGCATTTAAAATGATAAGGAATAATTCATACTTTACTGAAATGAGAGACTTTAAGAACCATGATGCTCAATTCTGGTTCAAAAAGATAAACAAGTGACACATTTGACTCTCTTTTTGTAAGGGACGCAAACCTAGCTTGCTTCTTTATTCTCTTCCTTCCTTTTCCTTTTATTTAACTAATCCTTTTACACATTTTCTGTCCGCAAAAAAAGTTATAACAAGTCCTTGTACGTTTATCGGCAACGGGTAGCTATATCATATGCCCTAATTTTCCTAATTTTCAAAATTAACAGGTACTTATAACTTGACAAGTATATATATACAGGACGTTTGGACCTGATTATGGAGAGGTTTTGAATCATAATACAAAATTTTCCTTTTAAATTAATAAATATGATTTTCATATGAAATTGAAATAAAGAGTCATGACACCCGACGTCACTAGGTAATCTGAACTCTTCAAGCTAGGGAAACTAAAGTACCATCTGACCACAAAATGAATATTTGCAAGTACTTCTTCTTTAATGATTGTAAGTTGTATTTACCTCTCAGTAATAGAGAAGTTTCTGCATTTGTCAAATAAATCCAGAAAAAAGGGAGGCCCAACAAATTTACCCAAACCCAAAGCATACCGATAGTGATGTGAAACTATTACAAAGGATTACCTCAGACACTTACCGGATGTAAAAATTGATAATCGGTGATGATAGAAATGCTTCCGGAGCAAGGCATTCCATGTCTAAGTAGCTAATTTCAACTGCTTCCGGATCATCCCTGTGCAGATGAAAGGCAGAAAAACATTTACAAAAGCAGAAATCCATCTTACACAGATCTATTGTAGTAGAGGAGATTTGTGTGGCACATTCAGAGAGAAGGTTTATCGCATACCTTGATGGATAGTATATAACAATCTCCTTCATGCTGAGAAATGAATAATATGATCAAAGATTTACCAAGTCTAACTATGCATATCTGCTTAGGTTATGATAAATAATGAAATATTATTTTACCTTTCATCTAGTTTTTCTGCTTGCTCCAAAGTCTCTACAAGCGGAGGTTCATCCTCATCTACTAGAACGAGAGTTTGTCGCCGTTCGGAAGTCTATATGAACAAGGACAAAATATATAGAGACAAGCACACTTTTCAGGAAACAACCCAATGAAATAATAACAGAAACGTGAAAGTAGGAAACTCAACAAAATTAACTAATCAACATCAATGAAGAGGTGCAAGTGTCGTAGCAGGAACGTTGTAAGTAAACTCCAAATAGTACAATAAGACAAACTATCTTACTTGCACATAATAATGTAGCAACTGAAATGCAACATATATAAACATAAGCTGCAAAGTACTAAAGCTGATGATGTATTTATCCAGTGACAAGTAGACGACTAGCAAGATGCATAATAACTTGACAAGCAAGTACATTTTCCAGTAAAGCCAAGACGTTAAGCGGTTGGATACCTCCATTATGAATAGCTAAAGCATTGGATTCTTTTATCCAAACTTCCCTGACAACTCAGGTGCTGAGCCTACTATATTATGCTCCTGAGTAGATTGAATAATTTCTTAGATGTAAGGTCCCTAGCACAAATTGAGCCGTGGGCCATGGGAACATTCTACCAAGAAGTTTAAGGATAGTTTAAACTTTGTCTATATTGACATTGACATTCCCCAAAGACCTAGGTGCCTGAAATGCATCAGACAGGGTTTGCAAAGTTTTATCATCTAGGTCATGCAGGAACGTGCTGAGCTCACATTCTGCCCATGTTTTCAGGCAATACTTTCAATATAAAGGTGTTCATAGGTAACAGCTCTGATGATATTCTCGAGACATAATAAGCATATTGAAGAACATTTTTGGTCTCACTAGAGCTATTATCAAAACGAGCTTTGGGTTTTCGAGCTCGTGCTCGAGCTCGTTTAAGGTTATCAAGTTTGAGCTTTTATCGTGCTCGAGCTCAATCTTGGAAACCATGTTCGAACTGGAGTCGTATCGAGTATCAAGCCGCTCGGAGCTACTCGAGTCTTATAGAGCCTAACTCAAGCTTGGGCCATTTTTGTCAATTATTGGAGCTTAGAAGGCCGTTATTGAGCCGAACTGGAACGAGCTTTGAATTTTTGAGCTTGAGCATGAGCTTGTTAATAACAAAATAAGCTAATTTTAAAAAAAAAGAACGAAATCTATTCGAGCTTATCGAGTCGAGCTCGAAACGAGCCCAACTAAAGTGCAGCTCGTCGAACAAACGAGCCGCACACATTCGAGTCGATAAGAAAACGAGCCTAAGAACACCTTCAAACCCAACTAGAGCCGAGCTTTGAGCCCATTTGAGCTCAAGCTTTATTGAGCGAGCACAAACAGCTCGGTTTGAAAAACGCCCCTAGGTCTCACTACAAGTTTGACCAATAATACTCGAGTGCAGGGGAAAGAGAGGATATCTAGAGCCAGGCCACTTGTTTGATAAAAATTCATCTAAAGCTAAGTGGTTAGTGAGGGACCTAATAACATACATCAAGGTAAGATCACACACACACCCCTTCGTGACGTATTTTGGTTATAAGTGTAAAGCATTCATAGAGACTAAACCCAGCTTAATTCAACATATCATGAGAAAGAAGATTGGTTTAATCTGCGATAAAACTAGGTAGCTTAGAAAACGGGACAGATGGGCAAACACGAGGGCAAGGGATGAATTTCCCCCATTTTATGTTTCACAAATCATCAATAATTAGCATCTCACAATGTGGCATCCAAAACCAAATATGAAATAGCAAGTATGGTAGAAAATGCAAAAGTGTGGTGCTGATTCTGGACTATCCTTCCTCCACTCATCAAATTGGGCAATAAAGTAATTCTTAGGGTGAGCACTAAATCTCAGCTTCAAATAAGTCTCTTCTACCTTGAGCAAGTTTACGGTAGGGGATTGGGCTAAAGCTAGGAGGTCATATTCCTTAATGGTATCAAGAGTAGCAAAGATCAGCTAAGCGTGGGAGCTTTTCTAATCCATCCAGAAAGAAGATCCAACATAGTTCTGGTTTGTCTCCATTTTTGTGAACCTATTCCTCAAGCTAGCCCTTCAAATGATAGACACGCAACCAAACACGCACACAATGCCAAACAAAGTACTTTATAGGTACTTATTATTTAAGGCACCTTACAGACATCTCCCAATGTGAACAACCACCAAACCAAGTCTGATCACTGGACATTTGGGGATACCGGAAAGTACATAGCAGGAAAACCTACAAAGATTTTCCATTGTACTATGCTCAAACATTCAGATCCGCCATAGTACAATTTTTTCGTCAATTTTTCCATTGTATGGAGAACAAAAATTCTCGGCTGCAATAGTTTCTTTCACACTAGCTCCCCTAGAAAACTAACTGAGATAAATACCAGGGCCAATTGGACATTTGATGTGGATAATCAAATGGCACAATATCACATATGGCCCTACCAATTTGCTAAATCGACTGTGTATTGAGTGGAACCCTTCTTACTAGTTAAATCGTCAAAACCTAAGAAAAGCTCAATTTTTCGTGCTCTTGCTACGATTAAACGATTCTCAACTAGTAAGAAAGGTTCCACTCAATACACTGTCGTTTTAGCAAGTATGAAGGGCCATATGTGATATTGTGTCATTTGATTATCCACATCAAATGTCCATTTGGCCCCCGGTCATCATCTCAGTTAGTTTTCTAACTGATGTAGTCGAGAATACAATGGGCAAATTTTTGTAGGTTTTTCAGCTATGTAATTTCCGGTAGAATCCCCAAATTTCCAGTGATCAGAATTGAAAAACAAAAGTTGGTTTGGTGGTTGCTCACATTGTGAGATGTCTGTGGAAGGTGCCTTAAATACCTATACAATACTTTGTTTGGCATTCTGCATGTGTTTGGTTGTATGTCAATCATTTGAAGGGCTAGCTTAAGGAATAGGTTCACAAAATTGGAGACAAACCAGAATTATGTCGGATCTTCTTTCAGGATTGAGTAGAAAAGCTCCCACGCTTACTCTCTTTGCTACTCTTGATACCATTAAGGAATATGACCTCTTGGCTTGTGCCCCATCTCCTACCGTAAACTTGCTCAAGGTAGAAAAGACTTATTTGAAGCCGAGATTTAGTGCTCACCATAAGAGTTACTTTATTGCCCAATTTGATGAGCGGAGGAAGGATTGTCCAGAATCAGCACCACACTTTTGCGCAGCATAAAAAGAAAATTTATTACATAAGGAAGAGATGGAATTATAAAAGGGATAACTAACATTTCTTGGCCTCAGATTTCTTGGAGGGTGATCTTCAAAAGCATTCCACCTACCAATAGAAGAGGACACTTAATAATATAGAAGAAATAAACAAACACAAAGTCTCTGTAAAGGGAATGACAGTGTAGATCAACGTAATCCTTTTTCTAGGAAACCAAACATGTATTAACTAAAACACCAGCGTAAAAAAGCATAGACTTATTTTTCTGCTTTTGCAGGTAGCTGAATCTGTTTTACAGACAGATTATATTTATCAATTGTTTTGTTCTTTGTTTTTCATGCTCTCTTTTTCCATTTATATTGGGTAGGAACCAGCAATTAATAACTAATAGGAAGAATTCCATAACGAATCCACACAACAACAAACAAAGAGGTAAAGAAGTACTCCCTATATCCCACTTGAAGGGTTACACTTTCCATTTTAGGCCATCCCACTTGAAGAGTTACATTTCCTTTTTGGGTCATCTCACTAAACCACATTACCCGTATTTTTTGCAAGGGATAAATACGGGTCCACATTTAAGGGACTTTTATGGAAATTACCGTTTTTCAACCCATTTATTAATCTTCGTGCCTAGTCAAAGTGTAACCCTTCATATGGAACAGGGAGTAGAATACAACAACAACGCCTTAATCCCAATCACTTGAGGTCGGCTACATGAATCATTTTTCGACACTCCAAGCGATCTAATGCCAAATCACCATATAGATCATAGTCTTTCATGTCTTTCCGTATTGCTTATGTCCATGTTAACTTTGGTCTACCCTTATCCCTTGCTTGATTAATGCTAATATCATCATACTTCCTAGCTGGAGCAGTAAAGGGCCTACATTGTATATGACCAGCCCATCTTAGGCGCAGAGGGAGTAGAATAAAAACACAAAAAGGAGTGATGATTCCAGAACCCAGAGATAAAGCAAAAACCTCGATCGCCATCGTCTATCAATGAATAATTGATTTGTTGTACAACTAAACACAAACGTAAAAACAATAGCAGATAATAGTAACAGGATCCGGGCAACTTGAGTCACAAGTCAAAACAAAGATACTTATATTCGTGTGTCGTAATGGTGAAGCGAGTTATACATCTTGCACTTTAGAATAGTACCCAAAAGGAAATCCACAGTATCTTCCTTCTCGTGCCACACAGATGCAGGCTCAAAAACAGATGCAACTTGGAATGAATGTATCATAGTGTAAGTGCTGATTCAATTTACTTTTATATCGTAGTTTATAATGAATGCATCATGTAAAGAACAAGGAGATCAATATAAATTACACAATGCAGTCTCAGTGTGCTGATTCAAACAAGGAATGAACATGTCATAGTCCTACCCTCTGGGGTTAAGATAGACAAGTATACGAAGCCATAAAATCAAGTCTACGACAGATCAATTGTCTACTTCAGACGGAACCAAGCAGCAGAGACATTGAACTCATGTAAAGTCATTGAAAGGAGATGATGAAAAGACATAACAATAATAGATAACAGGATGGAACTTCCGTACTTTGAGAAACAGCCTGCACCATCTTCATTATGAGGAGAATGTGAGGAAGAATGCCTGCCATCTTTCTCACCATTTGAGATTCGTTTACCAACATCAACTGTGAGAGTGCTGGGGCACTGAAAATGTCTTTGCCTCAAAGATACCCCATTTTTGTCTTTTTTGTGTCTTCCCCTTGCTGGACACTGACCATTAGGTTTTGTTCTTTTGCGATCACATGGTCTTAAGCATAACAAGTCATCTTCGAATGCATCGACTGTCCTAGAATCTCGCTGCTAGATCAATCAACAAAAGTTAGCATTCTTCAGCTAAGACCACACAAATTGCCAGACGAAAAGAAGTTGTGCAACACCATACTTTTTCATTCAACTTCTCGCTGAAAATGGCGGCAAATGTACTTTTCGATGACATGGTCCCTTGTTTGCCACGTGATGTACCTGTAAGAAAACATATGAAGTGAACTTGTGACCTTCACAATGGATAATCCACATAACTACAACAGGATAACAGTCTGTATATATCCACCTCCATTTCCAGGCTAAAATATCCTCCCACTAACAATATAGAAGGGTAGCTATTTTCTCTATATGGAACTAATGGTTTACTTAAGCAGATAATAATAATAATTATAATAATAATAATAATAATAATAATAATAATAATAATAATAATAGTAGTAGTAGTAGTAGTAATAATAATAATAGAACACAATTCAAATTTATATATTTCAAAGTGCAGCAGCACTTAGATAACAAAATCCACATTACATGTCTTGCCAGGGGATTAGATGAACTTGTTCTCTTTTATGCACACTAACTTCAACAATGCATCTGTCGACATAGGACTGAGAGTTTCTTTATTTGAGAATAGGACTTTGAGGGCTCATCGATATGACAAGGTAGTGAAGTTTTCTTAGTGAACTACAAAACTCATAACCTGATATACAACAGTAACCTATCTAAAATTGGCATCCCATTCCTTGTAGCACTATCCTTCTCTATGGTCTTCTCTAAACCAACAGAAGTGGAAATGCTTATAGCCTACCTATGCTTAACATGAAAAACTAAAGAAAATGTAAGAAAATTAATAAATGCAAGCTGAGCAATGTGGGATGGCAAGATTGGTACTCTATGTTACTCTACACCTTGATCCTAGTTGAAAAGAATATCAGCTGGAAAAGGGGTTGACCAGCTTCCAATAAAAGACATGTGGCAGTGTAACCAGCTGTAACTGCAGTCAGCGGATCAGAAACTTTTCACATTTGATCAAAGGAATGACGTAAAGAACATAGCCTTGTGTGTGTGTGTGTGTGTAATGTCTAGCTTTAAAGGCCTACGTCTCAAACAAAGATGCAAACATCTTGCAAGCCTCGACTAACAGCGGCTTCCACTACTAAAGGTCCGTAAGAGCTAACAAATAATATTAAAAAACTAGCTGATACACTATAGCCTCACCAGTAGAACTTGGACTCTGCACTTGTGTGAGCTCATCGCGTTCATTTATATCCTGTAGAGAGAAAAGGCAAGAGATAGTTAAAATCTAATTATCATCAAGGGCATATCTCCCACCAAACTTAAACAGGGGTAATTGCCAGAAACATCAAAGGAAATACGTATTCACAATCAAGCAAGGTACTACACTTAGAAATTTATTAATATGAGGTGAACTCTAAGTTGCATCCAATTCCCTTTCTTCTATTTGTAGTAGAAAGGAAGTCACAACTACAAGTTCTTCGATATTGGCAAATGTAGCCCCCACCCCAACCCACCCTCCACCGAGAAGCATAAATAAATCAATGAAGAGCAAAAACTAGGAAATTTTGCGTGAGAGAAACGCTTAAGATGCTATGGATACGAGGAAGTGTTCTAGCATCCAGATTAACAAGATGTAAGATGTACAGAACCACCAAAACTAAGATGTTAACTAAGCACGTGAATGATTGAGTGAAGATTGTGTGGCGTATCAGGACTCGCCTGCTGCCGACTCCAAACAAATGGCACATCGGCTGAGTTGAGCTGTATAGTCCAAAAAATATCCACATTATTTCATTCCCTATATCTTTCCATCAAAATATACCGTAAAACAAACATTTTCCATCACTTTAGGGCTACTCAATAAAACAAACATTTTTCATACCTAAATCAAACTAAAAGTTCACAAAAAAAAGCACAATAAACCAAAACATGAAACTCCAAACCTAATCAATCACACAACATATAATGGACATTACACAAACAGTCTACTTTTCCGCAAAAATAAGTCACAAAATAACCTTTTCGAGTCGATTTTTTTCTCGGCGTTCGAATTCCTCTTCGTGTCGCTTGAGATTGAGCTTCAGTTTTTCGCCTTTATCCGGTAATCTAGGAGCATATGCTTGAATATTGGCCTTTAATTTAACCGTGGCTTCTTCCAGTTCTCTATCCGTCATATGTTGGAGTACGTCCATGACCGGCGTCGGCTTCGGTTTCGCCGCCGCAGAAGGAGCGGTGGGGATAACGACAAGCTCCTGAGGAGGTTTGTCGTCGTCCAGCGGCAAGAGCTTGTCCCAGTCGATGTCAACTGGTTTATTCCGTTTCTTCTCCCCTTCCATGCATGACACGTGTGTCTGTACTCTCACTCTCTCTGTCTGATGGTTTTTGGTCGTCTTTTCTCTCCCCACCGGCACCGTGGACTCAGCGGAAATGTTCGGTAGGTTTGCGTTTTGATTTCTGTGTTCTTAATTTTTCTTTTAAGAATTTTATAGAGTAATGAAATTTAGTCAATCTTATAAAAATTTGTGTTTCGAGCCTTATCGAAAAGTTAATGTAAATTTTTATAAAATAATTATCATATTTGAACTTTTAATATTTTAATTATTTCTAAAAATAATAAATATTTTATTAAACTATTTTACATTTTATTAATATGATATGAAAATATTTTTATAAATAGTTGATCAATAGTTAATTAAATTGATCAAAATTTGTCATTTTAAACTTTCATTGAACTCTCTTTGGAAGCACACAAACGGAAAAAAATTTCTCCGCCCCCAAAGTTGCCATCATAATCAAGTCCGTCTCCAACACAATATTTGACCCAATCTGCCCCCAATTGAAAAGTTGGACCCAATTAACCCCCTACATCAAATTGAAACTGAATTTTGGTATAAAATTAGCACGTGCACGGCATGTGAGGGGTATAATGGACATTTCAAACCTACCTTCGTCTTCTCTCTCTCGTCTAACTGCTCCGACAAAGTTTCGACAAACCTTCAACCTAATCCCTCAATTCTCCATAACTGAATTAATCTTAAACATTTTATCTCTCAAATCCAACTAAAATCTCCCAACAACTGTCACCACAGCAACCATTGCTTACACCGAGGACAAACCCATAAATTGTTCCTCTTCTCCTTCTCAACCCATTTCCATAATCATACGCATCTCCTCCTGAAGGTACCAAAACGTATTGGCTACCTAGCGAGCAGTCAGAGAGCTCGCGATCAAGGTCATAGTCATCAGATGAAGACTTAGCCAAATATGGAGGGATTATCTCCTGGCATAGGTGACCTCTCTTGATACGTCGCAAAGAGGTCGACCTCCACTACTGTGCTTCGCGGCCAGAAGAGAGGTGATCCTCCCTGGTGCGACCTACTTGAGACCTCGCATGTGAGGGGTATCTGGTGCGAGCTCTCATTATTCCTCACCTTGAGCCTAGCTCTGGGCGACCTATATCACTCCTGCGAGCTTCCTAGCTCAGAAGTCCGTATCTAACTTGAAAAAGATTTTCATTAATGAGGGAATATCTCATAGGAGATCCTTTCCATATATGACTCAGATTCACTTGCCTAAAGACGCTTGGATTAGGATCCTGGCTCACATTGGACTCTGAGAGAGCAAGAAGCGGCTAGGACTCCTTTACCTTCAAGGATTCAGCATCCTTAACTCCTATAAATAAGGCCCTACACCTGTAGGCGAAGGTACGCACTCTTTTGCCCCCAAACTCTTCCTTGAATTCTCTTGCTTCTTAGTGAACTTGAGTCTCACACTCACGCCGAAGCTTGTTTGGTAGGGTCACCCCTACCTCTAGTAATGGTTTGTTTTGCAGGTCCTGTTGCTACCCAGTTCAACAAGCCTTCAGCCATCGTAGAAGCTCACCAAGGACACAGGAAATTCCGTGCTTCATTAGTGGTTCCGTTACCGGGACCTGTTTTTTTGAATTATTGTTTCTTTGTTCCTGACCAACTCAGACTACAACAACACACCATCCATGGCGTCTAATGCTGCTAGAGATGCGGCGATGGTTGCAGGTAAGGGCCAACAGGACGCTGGGGAGATCTTCACTCAGATCCCGTCGGTTGATCCTGGAACTTCGACCCAGAATCTGATGCTACCTCCACTACCCCCATTGACAGAGGACAATGTACCAGAGTTCGCCATCCTTGACTCTCCCAACCCTGCCATGGCAGCCTGAAACAGACAAGGAGGTAATAATTATGTTCATATGTCGTTGTCTAGGCAAGTGTTGAGGCGACCACTCAGGAATATTCCTCGCCCTGAGACTCATGAGGAAGGTAGAGAGGTCGACCCCTCAAGGTATCAGTGGGAAATGCCTGGGTGGGTGCCCACTAGCCATAGGAATATATCTGCCTTAACAGAAAGGGGTAGTCAACCAATTTTCGGCGACGAATCTAGCCCCTCAACAATCCAACTTCAGAAGAGAGATTGGCAGCCTTGTAGATAAGGAGAGATATGCTTGCGGCAATGCTCGCCACAAAGCAGGAAATCGAGGAACTGAGTCGGTTGAAAGCAACAACGTCGCAACCAGCTCAGTCAGGAAGTGGTCGACTTCGCCCTCAAGACATAATGGTCCCAGCAGGAGGCTTCCCAACAACAAATTCCAAAAGTGGGAACCATGGTAATTCTGAAAGCACCCAGAGGACTGGTCGCAGTAATCGCCTCCAAGGGAGAC
>JAOWAN010029871.1:0-19559 GCA_028566635.1 Lobelia cardinalis | reverse complement strand
GGGGACAGAATAAAGGAGACATGGAAGAAAAAAAAAGAGAGACGGTGGGTAGAAAAGGGATCTCTAGAAAGATTAGGGGTGTGTTTAGCACCCATGTTTTTGGCACAAAACATGAAAATCAAACTAAAAATATAAGTTTTTAAAACACATATTTTCTCTCTCCACCTACTATTTTTATATACCCCTATATCACCTTTATATCCTATCAAACATTACATCAAATCATAACTATCATCCTCTCTCTCTCTTTCTCTTTCTCTTTCCATCACTATCATGTAAATTATTAAAAGTCAAAGGGTAAAATTGTAAACTCCTACAAAACCAAAACCAAAACAAACACAAAACACAAACAAAAATAAAACATATCAAAAAACTCCACTTCCAAACGCACCCTAGATTGGGTTCTAATCTGATGGGTTACCGGTAGGGGATGGGGGAGAAGAGTTGATTTGTGCATTTTCGTTTTTTTTTTGCCTTTTTTTTTGTTTAATTCCTGACATCCCCACAAATTTAAATAATTGATTTTCAATCTAGATGGACGATTTTACCCTTGAAAAAAGGGGACTTAACGCCGAATTAACGAACTAAAGTAACGGAATGGCCATATGTGTTCAAAGAACTAATATAAATGACCTTTGATTTAATTTTTATACATTGGTGACTAAATATGAAAAAACACATATAGAGCACAAGAAACTACTATAAATTGAAAATATAACTTCAAAATCACAAAAAAATTAATTTTACTTAACAAATTTGATACAATGCCAAAAAAAATTTTAAAAAAAATTTAATCCTAAAATTTATCCCCAAAATTTAATTAATACTATGAGATAAAGAATAAAAGATAATACCTAATTTATTGGCTAGCCGGTGACGGGAGATTAGATCCTCTATGTCACTTCGTGTGTCATTCTATGTGCCACCACTCACATACTAGTGGGACCCACTAACAATGGGATCCACCAGCATGTGAGTGATGGCATAGAGAATGCCACACGAAATGACATAAAAAATCCGAACTCCGATGAGGGGATGCGGACTTTGGCGTGCGGCACGGGCGGTGTTCCTTCTTGGTTGGTTGAATCCTTACTTTTTGTTTCATTTTGTTATTCACGTTTTTTAGGCATGTCAAAATTCTACCTATTAACCCACTCTAACATGTTTTAATTTGCTAAATAGCTCAACCCATTACAATCCATTTAGCTATAAATTTGTATATTAGAATGTCAAAAATATATTTTTTCGTGCGAATGAGTATTTAATATGTTAATTTGAGTTTAACTTAATTCATTTATTATACAATTGAGTTGATCGATTAATTAAATGTGTTATAATAGGTTGAACCCATTATAACCTCTTAATTATTAAAAGTTAACCCATTTTAACCCATTTAACCCGTAGTGACAGGCTTAACGTTTTTTCATTTTTTTTCCCTGAAAATTACTTAATTGGAAATGGTATTTGGCCTTCGGTAAGGAAATGGTAGACTTGCTTCTGTTCCCTAGGTCGGCTTCAACGAGTTATCCGTTTATGCTTGAGAAGCGAGTACCAATTTATTGGCTCTGTCCTAGGAATTCATCGTTTGAGCTCATAATAAATTAAAAAATGCTCCTCTTCTTTATTATATGAGCATGAATCTCTCTCATTTCACCTCAAAGTGATACAACGTCTTTTTCAAGCCTGAGATCCTCGAAGAGTCTAAAAAAAAGTTTATTGTATGAAAAGAGATTTTTTGAGGCTGAGAATGGACCAACTATTAAATCTTGGATGGAAATTTCTTTTACCTACTTCTCTAGGTAAAAAGAATTCGAAATACCTCGCTTTTTTAGAACAGGTCAGAGTCAAATAGCAATGATTCAAAGCACTTCTTTCTTACACTATTTTGGAAACCTAATGACTCAATTGTGTGCAGAGGCGGATGCAGGGGTGGGGGGGTCAGGAGGGTGAGGCCGATCCTTTCGCGACCAAAACTCCTTCTAAGGGTGGTGTAAATTTTGGCCAACTGCCCCTTCTCAATTTTTAAAATTTTCAATGATTTAGGAAGAAAACACGAAAAGAAAAGGAAAAATGAGATCAATTAAAAGCATTATTTGTTTTCTTTCCAAACAACATTATTTGTTTTTTTCTCTGAATTCCCTCACTCAACAGATTTTTACAATTTTTTTTTCCTTTCCGTACGAAACGGCGGCAATACGATTTTCAATCTTTATTCCTATTATTATTATTGTTGAATGGATAGTCATTATTAAGAAAATTGTTTTCCAAACTCTCGATGTTTTTGCTTCCTTCTTCAGATTTTTTATGAACTCGACCCGTTTGTTTGATTGTTCGACCCAAAAAAATTCCCGAGGGCGCTGCCCCCGAACCTCCGTATGATTTTGCTCCCCCCTCGTAAACTTCCTGGCTCCGCCACTGATTGTATGGATATGTAAACTACATGATTCCCAATCCTAGCAGGAACTCACTCTGAGTCAGACTCCATAAAATTCGAAAAATCCTTTTTTCGGGCGCGAAGGTGGAGAACTGAATCAAGACTTCTCGATCGAAAAAAAATCAAGAAAAAAAGAAAGAATTGGCAAAATAGCCTCGTAACTTCGGGAGAAGGAGTGCCTCCTCACAAAGGGGGTCACAATGACCAGGCCCAGACTACTTAATCAAAGCGACGTCGTTTTGATTAAGTAATTAAAAAAAAAAAAACAGAACATCATCTTCTCCATTCAGCCTAAGTTGTCGAAAAATTCATGGGGGTGCGGATAGCCGAAATTTCTCCACTCCTATGGTAGAATTTTCGCCTTGGGGGAGTCGACCACACCCTCCCGACCCCCTTGGCTCCACCTCTGGATTTTTATGTATTTAAAATATATCGTTACATATTTTCTCTTCACAATATATTGCTATCATAAATAATTAAAATAAAATATATGAAATATTTTAAAGATCGAATCGTTACTTATAATGAATATTCTAGAACTTACGGATTTTGATTGTACAAGTTATTTTTATGTCATATTCTTCGACAATTGATTGACAATATAAAATACTCTTCTTATAACCATTCAAATTTACTCTACAAGAGTAATACGTAAATTATTACCAAACTAAGAAAAATTGTTACTTGTGTACATGATGAATCGCTCATGCATAGCTTGCGTGAAATTGTAACTCTAAAATTTGAATCGACACTTTTTTGATAATGAACATACATATATTCGAATGGTAGAATTAAGTATTTTTCAGAAGAAAAAAAAAAGTTGCAACATGTATTACATTAATGTAATACATGATGACAATAGTAAGAAAAAGATAACTAATGTTAAACATCTCACTTTTTGTGTTTTGAAATAATTTTAACCCAATGTGTCAAGTAAATATTAAATTTCAATGAAGTGAATATGTCTTCTGCATTTATTTATTAGCTAAGTAATTTCGTATTCATTGGCACGTGAAATACAATTTTTAAAAATTAAGTATATTATATAAAAATTGAAAAAATATGAAAATAATTAGATGGAATCTAAAAAAATTCAAAATATTAAAAAAATGGAAGAAAAATATATAAAATAAATCATTAAATAAACATATAAGTATCATATCAATTTATATATTTTGTATTAGAAAATTTTAATTAATCAATTCAAAATTATAAAATTTTCGGTGTATTTATTATCTTGGATAGGGCACTTGATACTTTGATAGAGAATTCGGGTAATTTGCACAGTCCATTCTCGTCGTTTGACCAAATTTTGTTGCCCTTCCTCAGGTTTAGCCATTATACAAAGTCTACCATTTTATTTATTTAATTTGTTGATTAATTTAATTAATTTGTAATTTTTATATAAATATAATATAAACAAAAAAAATACTTTAAAGATGTTGATTTAATAATTTTTTTAATTTTAATATAGTTAATCATAATCATTTTAAAATTAGATATATTTAAATTAAAAATTAATATATATTCAAGCTAAAAATAAAAGGATAAAGAAAAAAAAATCTTCTAATATTAAAGTTGAATACACACACACACACATATATATATATAATTAAATATGTATCATATATATTAAATTAATTTATCTTATAAAATAATTAATTTATATTTTAAAATTATTATATTATTCCATATTTATTACTTTTTAACTATAAGTATGCTTTTATGTGCATGTATTTGTGTATATTGATATTTATTACATATGTATTTTAAACTTTGATTATAAAAGAATATTAATGTATAAAAAATTTACTATACAAATTATTTTTGAAATAATGATTGAATTAATTATATAATTATGCTAGATCAATTTTTTATACACTAAGTCAATCATTCTTTTCAAAATAATTTAAAAATTTATATTATTTCGTAATTTTTACTTTAAACTATGTTATTTTATATAAATAAAATAGACGCATATATATTTATATATATTCAATATTAATTATAAATGAAGGGATTTATCTTGAATGAATTTGTTGATTTTGAAATATGAAAATCATAAAAGTGAAAGAGAATGCAAAAATATTTTCTTATGATTAAATTATATGTGTATATATTAATATACTCATATATATGTATGTAAAAATATACGTATACTTAAAAATAATAAATTATATAATGTTATAATGTTATAAAATTATAAGTATAAATTATTTTTATAAAAGGATATGACTTAATATATATGATACATATTTAATTACATATATATGTGTCTATTTAATTTTAATATTACAAAAAAAATCTTTATTTTTTTTATCTTTTATTTGATTATATATATTTTAAATAATTGTGATCAATTATATTAAATTTTGATAAAATTTATTAAATAAATATCTTAAAATAATTTTTATTTATATTATACTTATATAAAAATTATAAATTAATTAAATTAATTAATAAAATAAATAAATAAATAGGTTTTGTATACTAATCAAATTTAATCAAACCACAAGAATCGCCCGTGCAAATTAGCTAGAGAAAGGGGTGGCAATTTGTAACCCGATTAAATCCGCGAGTTTATAATTTTTTCAAAATTAACCTATTTAAATGAGTGATAATTAATAAATTTAAACATATTTAATAATTTAATATTAAATAAATTCAATTTTATTGATTATAACTCACTTAAATAGGTTAATTTTAAAAAATTTATAGACCCACGAATTTGATCGAATCACAAATTGCCACCCCCAATATAAACTCTCTTCACCCCGGAAGGGGGTTAAAACACGAACCCGGCAACAAAAAGTCGGGTTAGTAGGTCCGCCCGCCAACAGTTCTTTTCCTCTTCGGTTATCTGCACTTCTGGAAAGTGGAACCTCTTTGTTATCGACGATTCTCGTTATTTCAGCGACGCAGACTGTAATCTCTCTCTCTCTCTCTCTCTCTCTCTCTCTCTCTCTCTCTCTCTCTTCAATTGGATGCGTAACTGAAAAAAATCATTAAGGATTTTTCTTTACGAATAAACTATGACCTGCAAATTTTTAATCGAATGTAAGAAGCCATACCAAAGCATGGACCTCATTGGAAAAAGTGATTAGTTGTCTTTTTGAACACTGTTTTTATTATGCTTCACAATTGGTTTGTCTTTTGAATTGAAATTCACAAGAAACTGTTGATTATTGTTGGTATTTGGTAATCAGTGATGAAATTTGTTAGTGAAAAGAAGAAGAGAGCGAGGGAAACTTAGTATTGCACTTTATGTTCTGTTACACTATTATGAATAGAGGAGTATGCCTTGTATTTATATTACAGCCTGGATAGTGGATACTAACTCATCAAACAACAAATACATGTGTGAAGAAGTCTAATTAACATTAATAGTAGCTAACTTCCGCTCTATTTAAAACTGGAAGCACGAAAAAGATTGAGAGCTTGCAGTTTGAAAAACAATTAGGACAGTTGAACAGATGGCAATGGCTTTTTCAGAATGTCGGATGGTTGGTGAGCTGAAGGAAAATGTGAAAGGGCAACAGTAGCATCAAGAACTTTATCACGAACTAAGTGACAATCCAAGTCAACGTGCTTGGTTCTTTCATCGAAGAGAGGGTTGGGGGCTATGTGAAGTGCAACTTTGTTGTCACAATGAAGAGAGACAATTGTGGTATAAGGGATGCCAAAATCTTTCAGCACAACATGTGTTAGCCATAGATTGATATTCAGCCTCTGCTGAAGAGCGAGAAACTATAGTCTGTTTCTTAACCTTCCAAGAAATCAAGGAACTTCCTATTAGTACATAGTAGCCCGTGAGAGAACTTATTATACTGGGGTATAGCCTAGTCCGAATCACAAAAAGCAGAGAGAGTGAAAAAGTGGAAGAGGAGTAAAACAAACCCTGCCCCACAATGCCTTTAAGGTATCAAACAAGCTTAAGTGTTGCCTCAAAATGTGGAACCGTGGGACAACTCATGAATTGGCCCAAGATATGTTCAGAGCAACAAATGTCAGACCTAGTCACGGTGAGGTAAATCAACCTCCCAACCAACCTTCTATATTTCTGAGGATCCAAAAGAAGATCACCAACATCAGCTGCAAGGTCATGATGTTGCTCCATAGGGACTTTAGATGCCTTGGAAAAGAGAAGACATGTATCCGAGATGTACTTTCTTTGATGTAAGCGGAAGCCACAGAGATTCCTGGCAACTTCAAGAAATACTTGAGAAGACAAAGATCTTTGATCTTAAATTGTTCACGTAGGAAAGCTATAAGAGAGGAAATAGTAGGACTTGATGCAATAATGAGTATATAATCAACATATAGTAAGACAATAGTAGATGATGTTGAGGTACGAAGAGTGAAGAGAGAGTGATCACTCTTTGATTGCGAGAAACCATAGGAGATTAAGGCGTCGGAAAAAGTAGCAACCCACGGTCGGCATCGGAAAAAGTAGCAAACCGCTGTCTAGGTGCCTGCTTGAGCCAATGCAAAGTCTTAAGCAGCCTGCACACAATAGGTCTTGAGCCAGAGGACTAAAAATGAGCAAGAGGAGTATAACTTGGGGGAGATTATGTAGACCTCTTCATCAGGGGAACCATGTAGAAAAGCATTTGAGACATCCATTTGGTATATAGAAGCAATAGCTAGAAGAACCTTACAGGAGCAAAGGTTTCAAAGTAATCCTCACCCTTAATCTAATCATTAACCTTTGGCAACAATTTTGGCCTTATATTTCTCCAAAGACCCATCTGCAAGATATTTGAGTCTAAAGATCTATTTGCACCCAATTGATTTCTTTTTAGGAGGGGGTTCCTGCAAATGCCAAGTATGATTTTTTTCTAAAGCATCTAGCTCAATTTTCATGGCTACACACAATTTGGATCCTTTTGAGCTTGCTTGAAGGAGGTAGATCAGCTACGGAATTAATATTAAAGAGAGTCACATTAATATGTATATCATGTTTTAACACCCCCCCTCACGTGCTATGTGTAGAGGTGCAAATTGTGTCAATATATGTGCACTTTGCAACAGAAGGCAAATATCTATCAACATATTATTTTTTTATAGGATAAATGCAAGCGGGAGGATTTGACCCAAGTCCTTGTCAAACGTAGAGCTTTAATACTACGTTAAGTAACCAACTCATGGAAAAGCTTAAGCTATTAGAGAGAGCAACATTAATATGCATATTATGTTTTAAGATAGGGAGAAGAATTATGAAGAACTGAAGAGGGATATATGTTTATCAAATAAGTAGCAACTAGAACGCAGTTCCCCAAAGTATGATAGGAAGATGATCATGAAATCGAATAGCTCTATCTACTTCAAGCAAATGCCTATGTTTTCTTTCCAATCTTCCATTTTCTTGTGGTGTACCAACACACGAACTTTGTTGCTCAATACCTAAGCTAACAAGGAACAAGGAGACAGAGGAGTTGAAGAACTCAGTCCCATTGTCAGATCTTATTTGTTTCGCAGTGGCACCAAATTGATTGGGTTTTCACCAATCGTAGAAAATTCTGCTTGTGAGAAAGGACGACAATTGTGGATGAAAGTAAGAAAGTCCAAGTGCATCTACTAAAGTCATCAACCAGAGTGAGAAAGGAGTGATAACTATTGTAAGTGTGATGTTTATATGGGCTCCACAAGTCACAATGAAGCAATTCACAAGGAGAAGAACAAGTATTAGAACTGAGAATTAAGGTTGTGTGCACAGGATTGAGGATGGCAGGACCGGCCATTGCAAATTAGGGTTCTTAACTCGAAAAAAGATTACGATTTGGGCTAATTTCTGGATTTCAACCGACTGAAGAATTTCTTGGATCGATCGATTTGGATTTGAAAGGAGATAAAGAATATGTGGATCAATGCTCTCATACCATGATAAATTGGTAATCAGTGATGGAATTTGTATATGAAAAGAAGAGAACGAGGAAAAAATGTGTGTGTGAGAGAGGGAGAGGGAGAGGGAGAGGGAGTGTTTTGTATTGCTCTTTATGTTCTGTTACACTATTATGGATAGAAGAGTATGCTATGTGTTTATACTACAGCCTAGATACTAACTCATCAAACAACCAATAAGAGAAATTCACGTGTAAAGAAGTCTAACTAACACTAACAGTAGCTAACTTCCACTGTCCTTAACAATTGTTTAAATTCATGAAAAAGAATCTTACTTGCTAATTTGAACCTCGAGTAGTCCAATTAAAGTACTTCGTTCCCCTTACATTCCAACTGTTGAAATAATAATTTTCACGTTTACAGATTCTGTAGCTCAAAAAGATTGCCAAATATGGATCAATTTGAGCATCCTAAGGGCTGCACTTCGTTTTCTACATCCCATCAAAGTATTTCTGGCACTCAGGCCAATGGTGGATCGAAGCCAATGGGGTATAAAGAGAAGGAGGCTGCTGTTCATGAAGAAATGGAAAGAGTAAACCGACTTCCTCCCAACAGTACTTATGCATCCCATCGTATGAGGATTCTTAAAAAGGTCCTCCAGCTTCTATCTATTCAGGTATACAAGCACCGAGTCATTGTTTTTGCCAGAAGGTTTGTTTGTTGTTTATGTAAATAGTCCGAGTTAATCACGTGTAGTTGTTCTGCAAGCTTTAGTACACTCAGTTACATGATGACTAACTTGGAGTAGACTTGATCTCGTGTGTAGAATTATCTTATGCAGCAAACTTGAATATTGCGACGCTTGCTAATCTATATCTCTGCCTTTACAAGAAAGTAATACCACCTCTTTAATTGGAGCACTTCTTCTGACCGTTTGTTGTTTTATTGAAATTCTCTTAATGTGGCTAATTGGAGGGACTGATTTTACCTGGACAAGAATTGCTAACAATGTAACAAAAGGTTTACTCGCATTGCTGATAAACACAATCCTTTCTTTTTCGTCTTTTAGGAAGCTGAGGCTTTTGATTCTATGGTAGTCTGAGAAAGCTACTTGTGAATGGGCAAGCCTTCTGGTATTCAACAGTTCCGTATATTTTGGTCTGAGAATTGCCGTTTTTGATGCAACATGTAAGGAGATGAAGAGGGGGGTGGGGGGAGAGAGAGAGGGTTATGTGACAGTCTAATTATTAAGTTGAAGATAGACAAATTTTCTGCATTATGATTTACAAGTCTCTATCGTAGTAGTGTCTTTTTTTTCTTTTAGTTTCTTTTTGCTGGTTGATGATTGAAGTAGTTGTAAGTTTGAAGCAAGGTATGAGATTCTTGTAGAGATTTTTTTTTGGCTTCTATCTTTGAAGGTACACATACTTTAACACTAAAAGTGATGCATGTCGGTATTTGATTTTAACACTTAGGAACGATTAGTTGGGCACGAGATTTTGGATGGATAGCTATAGAATGTGAAAGAGGTATCACATTCTGTATTATCTGGGTGTAAGTTACAAGGCTCATTCTAGAGCATCCCTCATAATATATTGTTTTTAAGAAACTGGAATTTGCTTTTTCTTGTCTTGCTGCATCATGCTATATACCCTATACCTTTAAATTTATCCACATAAATTTGTAACTTCATTGCGTTTCTTGTCGTTCATAGGATCCTCGACCTTTTATCTTTTGGTGGGATTATCGGCGTTGATGCCTACTTTTGTGTAATACTAATAATTTAATTAGGTGTTGACTTCTACTTTTAGGGCATTTTTTTGTTAGCAAGCGGCAAAATATCTGGACTTGTGAATGAAGATCACAATTTTGAGGGCAATTCCCTCGTAAAGTTTCTACAATATTGATCGTAAGACAGTAAATTCAGCCCTCTCAAAAAGTGAGCATGCATATTTGAATTTCCTAGCTCCTTTTGAAGAAATGTAGAGTGTAGCAAAAGAGAAGCCAACATATGTTAATGTTCCTGAACTTAATTATATCAAAAACAGAAAACCTTCATGGATACAAAATTGGAGTTCTTTTCGATAATTTCGCATTCCAGGTGTAGTTTTCTTCCTAGCACCATTTCTGCATTCTAACTCGACCAACTTCTCCGAAACAACAAGCGATCGTTTGAGCTGACCATGTTCAATCAACCTGTACAATAAACCTTTAGTTTTTACTCCATCCGTCTCTTTTATTCGGGCACTTTTTCTTTTTTTTCTCCAGCTCATAGTGTTTGGCAATTTCAAATTTTAATGAACATTAATTAGTTAATTTCTCATTATACACCTAACTGGAATGAGTTATCAAGGCATTATATACTCCCTCTGTTTCAAGATAACGTTTTAGAAAAAAGTTTTTGTTTCAAAATAAGTGTCGCTTTTACATTTTCTAGACAAAAGTTGGTGATTTTTCCTTTTTTACCCCTATTTATGATTGACTTTTATCTCTCCATTCTTCTCAACTTTTTCTCATTTATTTAAGAAAAGCTTTAAATAAGGTTACTTTAGTCATTTTAGATGCTTAAATAATTAGTGTGCAAAAGTCTAAAATGCCAGTTATTTTGAAACTGAGGGAGTATTATTACATGTCTAGTTTGTAATTAAGAAGGGTGTCATTGAAAGAAAATTGAAAATTATGCATTTGATAAATATTCTTTAACAGTGAGCCTTTGTCTGGTGGCCAGCATAATGAGAGGGAGGTAGCTTTTTGTTACTTCTGTTCCTCTCTCCCTCTGTGTGTTTTTTTTTTTTTAGGGGGGGGGGAGGGATTGAGAAGGGAGGGGAGAATACACATTTGATTAGTCTTCGCTTATTGCACGTGTAGGTTGATTGATTTGCTTTTTTTCCTGGCAGAGAACGACATCCCAGGAACAGGAGTTGGAGCTACTCTTTGCTGGTCTCTCTATCTGAGCATATCTGCAAATTGTACTGGGTATGTTTCATTGTTATCCTCTTATTCTTTGTGTTTATCTACTTATAGTTGGTTCAAAAGCTTGAACTAGATTGCAACTAGATGTTTAAGGGTAGACTTCCCTTTTACCGCATTTGTCTGAAAGTGAAACTGTAACTGTAAGTGGTGAAAGGTAGACGCAAAAGACTGATAAGTGGACGGAACTAGTGTACTTCTGACATTGAATTTGAAGGGTTATGTTGAAAACCGGATGGAAAGGGGGAATGAAGATCCGACGCAGCACACCCAGACGTTCATGTTACTACTAGCCTTAGCATGGGCATGATAGGGAGATGCTCTCGCATGCCATTGGTACACAATACAGCATTGTGGCATTTGCTCCGTTGATTATTCCCTTGTCTTAGTTACCGCTTGCCAAACTTCCAGTCTGTGACTTAAATTTAACTTCAGAAGGATCTTTCAAGAATCTTGTTTGGAAGTGGTTAAGGAGTTTGAAGATGACCATTTGTACAGACTTTATGCCTTTTGACTTAACACAGTACTGCAGAAATGCTAATCAGGAATCAGGATTATAATTTGTTTGCTTGAAATTAAACTAGAAATGCAATTGACATGATAGGCATCAGATGCAAACCTTTTGCGTCTCTTTACATACTGTCGATCAATTTTTTTTTGACTTGTTCTAAAGTAATGTTTTGATTATACAAGTATCTTTCGTCCAGCTGGCCTAGCCTCGTTCTCTGATTGCATCTTTACGACTTGGTGACCTAATTGCAGATTGTTACGGAGGAATGCAGATTCACGGAAAAATCTTGTAACTGGACTTACCGTCAACTGAACGGGGCGCATAATGCTGGTGAAAAACACTTGTATATATTGTTGGCGCTGTGTTGCTTCTTGCTTCCATTTTTGATGTTATCGGTGTGAAGTGGGGACCGGACTGATGAAGGCGAGACTTTGTAGGTTATACCTGACTAGTTCGTTCATTCTGTATGTAGTGGTTTGATAAAATAAGAAAAGAAAGAAGCGATTCTCAAAATGATGTACCTGTGATTGCTCGTTTAATGGATCTCTACTGTTTACGCTAAAGTTGAGTTATTCTCAGAGATAACTAATTTTTAGTTTCCATATTTCGGTCTGATGTTCAGAATTTCCATATTCTCAATTTTTTTTTTTGTCGATAATTTTTTTCTTTTAAAATAGACCTGACCAAATTTATTAATATATCCAAGTAAAAATTTATTTTAAAAATTAGTTGGATAATACATAATTGAAATAATTAAAATAGATATATTGTTCACCACTGCAAAGGTTTTTTTTTTTTTTTTTCTAAAATATCTCAGAGGTGATACTGGTATTGGATTGTTTATATTTTCTTCGTCTAGAAACTGAAAACTTTTTTATCTTTCATACATTTTAAAATATAATTCATTTTGATAGAATTTAAAGTATTAGAAAAAATACAGCTACAAAAAAATAATATTCTTAAAAAAAAAAAAAATCTTTCTACTAAGTGAAAGTTGAAACGGACCGTTTAAAAATAGTAATATTATTTTTAAAATTTATATACGAAAGGATGGAGCATTATAATTAAAGAAGTGCCTAAAGAGGTGAAGACAATACGCGGCGGCGCAATTTCCGAATCCCTCTTTTTGGTATGAACTGATCGCTTGCTAAAATGGGCATCTGGAAAGGCCTCCGATCAATCGCCGGGAAGGCAATGAACCGTGACCGCTCAGATATGTCGTCCTATTCAAACAGAGTCCCTCCGGGGCAGGCCGTTGCAAAAATCAGCTTTACCGTCGGAGCTCAGAAACTGCCCGATCACAGGGACAATATCAGCCGGATTTTCACTGGCCTCGGAAAATTCGCCGTCGATTCTGCGGTTAACGACTCCCTCAAAGGCGTCACTGGTTAGTTCTTGGCTACAAACTCATCCAATTGTAGTTTATGTATTGATTTTAACATGGCTTACAAAGCTTTGAATGGAGTCCGAGCTTTCATAATTTCAAATTTTCAAGTTAGTATTGTTACAATTCAAGTCTAGTTAAGTTGGGTAGTATTTTGGAGCATAGTATTCGAGGATGGAATACGAATTAAGCTGTGATAATCTAAATATAAGCTGATTTGCACCAATTTCATTTCTAACGTAGAGATTCCGGCTTTCCAAATTTAGCGGGCTAAGTAAGTTTCCAAATTTGACTAGGATGATAACCTTGTTGCCATCCAGGAGTTCATAAATGATTTGATGTTGGATGGATAATAGGCTTAAAATATATGAAATCTCATATGTCCGAGTATATGGGAACGTGGGATGTTACACCTTGTACCTCCTAAACATGAGAGATATTGATGTTCTTAATATATCTCTCACATTCCCTAATCTAAACGATCGGTAGGCCACGGGGAATAAGCTTAATTCAACATCATTGTATTCAGGAATTTGCAATCAATAGAAGAAATATACTAATAAGCATTACAAGTTTTTGAGGCCTAGAAGAGGAGCCTTTGCATATGCAAACATGTTGGGCACTGCTATCCGACAAAATTTCCTGATAAAGCCACCACCTGAATTGTTACATATAGATGATCCATCAGTATGTAGTTCTGATGGGCAACCATTATTTGGTTTTTGTCATTGGTTGTTCCACAAACCTCTAGAAATGATGGGACTAGTTAGCAATACCACATGCCAATTCAAGTAGTGGTTATACCTAGCAGGCCAGTTCTAAGCTCCAAAATTAGCTGTCAGATTTGGATGTTTAATAAATTAGGATTTGTAGGTTGCAATTTTAGAATACAAGCAATCTCCAAAGTTTTCTTATTAAGTTTTTTTCCCCCCCTTTTCCTTCTCGCACCCCCCCCCCCCACCACCTCTTTTTCGTCCCCCCTCTTACTGGAGTCTCAGTGAGTTTTCCCTGATAGAAATCCTAACATCTGATGAGACCTTTAGAATGGCTTTATCTTGTGATACTATATGCAGTTATTTAAGATATTTATCTCGTTTAATTTATGTGTATTGTAGAATCCCAATTTTAGGTTGTTCACCTGCAAACCCAGAATCTGGTATGTGATTACAATGAAATCCATACATTGAACATGTTAGTTATCTCCTGCCCTGTCAAATGAGTAAGCACGTTTTACTGTTTGTAGGTGGTATACAAGTATATAAGACTGTGAAGGAAAAACTAAAAGACCAATCCTCTCTGCCAGCTACAAATGAAAACAAGAAACCAGAGCATTCGTTAGTGATGCGAGAAATGCAAGCAAATATGGAGACGATGCAGCAGGAAATGAGTTTCATCAAACAGCGAAATGGGGCATCAATCCAACATGCCAACGAACTTAACTCAAGCAAGGAGTCATCAGCTGAAGCCAATGAAGCCTCGGCTCCACTAAACGCTGATGCCAAAAAAGTTTTCATTCGGTCACGGCTCTGAAGCCTGATTTACATGTTTGTTTGGAGGACTGCAATTGCTCAGGGGATTGTAAACTATTAGTTTGTATGTAAATCATGCCAAAAAGTGTGTTAGTTTAGTTTTTTCTTTCTTTGGCCAAGGATATTCCGTTCCAAGCATTACAACCTGAATGGAGTCCTCACGGGGATTTTCTGAAATCAACTGCCACCAAAAAGATGGGATGGTTATGCTAGAGCAACCAACTTTGATATTATTGTGAAGGTAAAATTACAATTACATGAAAATGAAAATTAACTTCTGGAAAAGTGTGTTACAATGATTTGCATGAGCAACAAAATTAAATCGTGCCATGCAGTATATACTATACATGCTTGTTGCGAGGTATGCTGACAGATTGGCTAAGTGGTTTATCGTGCATCTGCGAAGAGGATCCCTGGTATTGGTCCTAAATGGCATTTCCCTGTTGCAGCACATGGAACCAAGACGGGAGCATGGAATCTGTAAATATGGGGCCCACCAGTTACATCAAGCACCATCTTGGGCACTACTATACAGGACAGTACATTCTGTGTAAAAGAAGAGGAAAAAGATTAATAACAATGAAAAACTGTAAATTGTAATTTTACTATCTTAATAAGGCAGCACCAAATTAGGAGAAAGACAGTCATTGCTGTTCACCCAAAAGATTTACACCGGGCGACATTAAAGTATACTATTAAAATTAGTGATCTTGGGGACCATGGGGTACACAATGGCAGGATGGAACCCTGGAAAATGCTACTGGCCTCTCCATGTATAATGCATATGGCACGCCATCCTCAATTAATGATCTTGTCAAATATGAATAATTCAACGAGGGTGTCAAAAAAAAAAAAAAAAAAAAAAACTTGTCATTCACCACCACAAAGATGGATTGGACCTGACCTAAGATTATGCAAGGGGAAAACAGAGGCAGGAAGGACTTTCGCATGAAACTTTTGCTTCACTGAAAGCCTACAGGGACCTTAAAGACATCAACTGATTAACAACCTTCTATACAGAAATGGAAACCATCCACCGACCACCTACCCTAGCAGTTAGAGAAGCCATTTTTATTTTCATTTTTTTAAAATTCCTTCGATAAATAGTTGCCATATGATTTTCTTCCTACTCGAGTAAATGCAACATGCAGTTTCGATCAACTGTCACTGAACATTGAAATCATAGACTGGCAGGAAGGCTGAACAGAGATTTTGAGATAAACACACCCTTCTACTTGGGTCTAGAGAGGTCGTCTCCCGAATTGGGATGGTCGTGATCAAGTAGTTGTTAACAAGCAATATAAAACCATGCCCAAGATGATATTTTGACAAAAAGGCTGTGTTGCTTCCTAATGGTAGGAGAAAAGGAAACAACTTCCCTCTCTATGCTTTTTGTTTGTTATAGGTAGTTATCTATTCAATGCTTATTACTTGGCAAGTCCTGGAAGAAAAAACCTTATATTTTCTATTACAGTTTGTCCCGTGAAAGGCGGTGGTACTTCCAAAAGCATAATGCTGTTTTCCCGTGTTTATCCAAAATACAACAAAAAACGATGTGATTTTAGTACAAATTAAAGGAAATATGAAAGTAATTTATAATTACCAAAAGTTTTATCTTTCAGAGTAGTACTCTATTTTGGGATAGATATGTAGATTATATAACCAGACGATATGAAAGCTACTATTGTTGATTGGAAATTGGGTGCAGAACTGATCACGTAGTACCTTTTTTTTGGAATACATGCAAAATGAGGTCATTTCATGATTTGCATTCTCATAGTTTAAAGGATACATGCAAAATGAGGTAATCTCATGACCTGTCTTTTGTTTTCTCACAGTATAAAGAGGTACTATTATATGGGAAAATGATGTGATGTGAGGGCGGATTTAAGGGGTAAAGGTTCAAGTGTATATACCCCAAGCCAGCTGAATAGGTAAGGAAGGTGCCTCATCAGTCAGCATCTTCAATCTCGGCCTCAACATCGACAACAGCTACAGAAGATTTCTTTCCTGCAGAAAACAAGGAGACATAGTGGAGAGTAACAAATTAGCAAAGGCCTCTGAAACTTGGTACAGTATGAAGAAACAATAATGAGGATGCTGCTATGGAGATTCATTCTCCACATCATTTAAACTGAGCCTTGTCATAGGCGTACTCTTTCTGGTCTAGGGAACTATGTTTCTTTGGATTCATCAAAGATGGAAACAAAATTACATGCGTCACAAAAGAATTATTAGAAGCCATTCCATCAGGTATGCAATTATTTCATTATTTACTGAATTTGAAACGGAAATATGAGTAGTTTGAGCAACTGATTTTGGAGGTGTCAACTCATGCACGAGGTAATATAAATAAATCAGACCAGATCTAACTTCTTTTCTCTAAATTATGCAACATGCTTCTCCGGTTCATCCAGAGATCCTTCTCTAAATGATTACCGTGCAACTATGATGCATTGCATTCATCGAATAGAAAAAACAATATACATAACTTTGTTGTAACCAAATGATTGGAAGCCATTCTGATGAGAGAACCCTTAATCAATGGATGATTAAGAACCCTTTCTCCAACGAAAACGAAGGAACGTTAATCGGTAAGGCTTGTGGTGAACGGCTAATTGACCCAACAAACGTGATTGTTTGAAGAACCAAAAAGATAAAAGAATGGATGCTATTAAACCCCTAGATCTTGATTAATCTAAGAACTCAATAGTGGAATTAGTTGCTCAAGAACAAAATTCAAGAACAAAGAATTCAAACAAACGAAAACTCAAAAGAGAATTCTTGGAACAAGCCGGAAGCTTTCAAGTATATTAATCATACACTGTGCTGTAATTGAATACAATGAAAGCCTTTATATAGGCTAGGAAATTGAAATCCTAAACTATTTTGGAATAAGAAAACTAGTAGAAGTAATTCCTAATGAGAAAAGAATTGAAATTTAGAAACTAGAAAACCAAATAAGAAACAAACTCCTAATCTAAAAAATCAAATAGGAAACCAATTTAAGAAACCAACTTGAAAACTAACTAGTTTCCTAAGTAGCGAATGGAAACCAAAACCAAAAAGGAAAAAGACTGCTGCTGCTGCCGAGCATGCCGAGCACGATGATGCTCGCCACTCAAACGACTGCTCGCACATCAACCTTCAGCCACATGCTTGCTGGTCCTCTGCTCGCCAACCATGCCCAGCGATATAATCCGTTCCTCTTTCAGCTCGCTAGTTTCCTCCCATGTCCTGCTTGCTACTATCTTGCTAAACCCAATAACCAGCTTCCTTGCCTTGGATCGTGTGACTGGAGCTTGTAATCTTGACGAGGTCGCTGTTGGTCTTGTCGACCGCTCATCATCCTCCCCCTCTTCAAAAGAATTTGACCTCAAATCTGTAATGTCATATGGAAATAGATCGGCCACATTGAACGTCGCACTTACCCCATATTCTCCCGACAGATCAACCTTATATGCATTATCGTTGATTTTCTCTATCACTTCGAACGGTCCATCACCTCGCCACTGCAATTTACTCTTCCTCTAATTAGGAAACCTTTCCTTTTTGAAGTGTACTCAAACAAAGTCGCCTGGCTTAAACATCACCTTTCGTCGACCTTTATTGGCGAACAATCTATTCTTCTCGCCTACCTTTATCATAGTCACCTTTGCCTTCTCATGCATTTTTCTCACTAACTCAGCTTTTGCCTTCCCATCCAAACTTGCTTGCTCCTTAACTGGTATATGCAACAAATCCAATGGTGTGGTCGGATTGTATCCATATACAAGTTCGAATGGCGAGTAACCTGTTGAACTGCGCTCAGCTCGATTGTAGGCAAACTCAACGAATGGTAAACATTCCTCCCATGACTTGAGGTTCTGACCAACCACTGTTCGCAATAATTACCCAAGCGCCCTGTTTACTACCTCAGTTTGTCCATCAGTCTGAGGGTGACATGTCATCGAAAACTAAGCTTCGTTCCCAGCTTACCCCACAAAACCCTCCAGAAGAGGCTAAAGAACTTGACATCCCGGTCGCTCACTATACTCTTTGGAATACCATGCAGTCTTACCACCTGTTTGAAAAACAAATTTGCTACATGCATTGCATCATCTGTTTTATGCATGCGAATATGCGATGAAATGAGCCATCTTTGAAAATTTGTCGACCACAACAAAGATGGAATCTCGACCTGTTCTTGTTTTTGGCAAACCCATCACAAAATCCATGAAAATATCCACCCAAGGATATTCAGATACAGGTAAGGGTAAGTACAAACCATGGGGATTGGTATGCGACTTTGCTCGCTTGCAAGTAATGCATCTACTGCAAAGCTTCTCAACATCCCACCTCATATGCGACCAGTAAAAGTGTTCCTTGAAAATACTGCAAGTCTTATCAACCCCAAAATGTCCCATCAGTCCTCCATTTCGCGTATAGAACATGAGGGTATACACAACTTTTTACCTCGAAACAAATAACCAACCTGTCTGAAAAAGTCCTCGAATGCTCCTTGCTCGCATCTATCCCAGACTTTACTCAGATCTACATCACAAGCGTATAGCTCCTTTATGTGCTCGAACCCCAAAATCTTGGTCGCCAGTGTGGATAAAAGGGTATATCGCCTAGAGAGTGCATCTGCGACCACATTCTCCTTTTCCTTCTTGTACTGCACAACATATGGGAAGATTTCTATGAATTTAACCCAGTTGGCATGTCGTCTGTTCAGCTTCTCTTGTCTTCGCAAGTGTTTCAAACTTTCATGGTCGGTGTGTATAACAAATTCTTTGGACAACAAGTAATGCTGCCAAGTATCAAGTGCTCACACCAACGCATAAAGCTCCTTATCATACGTCGAATAGTTCATGGTCGCTCCTCCTAGTTTCTCGCTGAAATAAGCGA